>ML779442.1:323313-335847 GCA_009831015.1 Picea engelmannii | reverse complement strand
GGAATAAAGTATGAAGACTACCAAATGATAGATGGAGGTCTGCTAACTTACAGAAACAGATTGTATATTCCAGATTGTGATAACTTGAAGAGGTTCATAATGGATGAACTACATTAAAGACCATATACTGGTCATCCAGGATACCAGAAGATGATCACAGCCACCAGGAAGAAATTCTATTGGCCTAGATTGAAGAAAGATATAGATGATTATTTATCCAAATGCATAGAATGCCAACATGTTAAAGTAGAACACCGACACCCAACAGGATTATTACAACCTCTACCAATCCCGGAATGGAAGTGGGAAACCATTTCCATGGACTTCATCACCGAATTACCAACATCGACAAAACATAATGATGCCATCATGGTAGTGGTGGATAAATTGAGTAAGTCTGCCCATTTTATCCCCGTTAAATTGACTTGCAAGGCAATAGATATCGCCAACATATTCATGAAGGAGATATTCAGACTACATGGTATGCCTAAAGAGATCGTGTTTGACAGAGACACGAAATTTACTTCCAACTTTTGGAAATCCTTGATGGCTGGTCTAGAGACCAAATTACTATTTAACATAGCCTATCTTCCCCAAACTGATGGACAGATAGAAAGAGTGAACCAAATATTAGAAGACATGCTAAGAATGCATGTAATGCATCAACCCAAGAAGTGGGAAGATTACCTACCACTGGTGGAATTCGCCTACAATAATGGCTACCAAGAATCCCTGTAGATGAGTCCTTTCGAAGTCCTCTATGGTAGACTGTGAAACACTCCAGTCAGTTGGAGTAATCCCGTGAACAGAGTTACTATTGGACCCGACATGTTGAAAGAAATGGAACAACAAGTGACTCAGATAAAAAAAAATCTAAAGGTCGCTTAGAACAGACAAAAAAGTTACGCCGAACGAAAGAGAACTCCAAGAGAATTCAAGACGGGAGACCACGTATATCTCAGAGTTAGGCCCAGGAAGAGTTCCCTGAGGATGGGAGCTTGTGCCAAGTTGGCACCTCGATATTGTGGAACCTTTGAAGTTCTAGATAGAGTGGGACCTGTAGCCTATAGGCTAGCACTTCCTCCCACAGTAAAAGCACATAATGTTTTCCATGTTTCATTATTGAAGAAATATGTACATGATTCTAATCATATAATTGTCAGGTTTGTGATCCAGGTGGAACCAGAGGGAGAATTCCTACCAGAACCTCAATGCATACTGGACAGAAAGGAAACCCCACTTAGGAACTGAACCATTGCACAGGTCAAGGTGCAGTGGAAACATTTTGGCCCAGATGAGGCTACGTGGGAAATGGAAGATGCCATGAAACAAGCATATGCGATTTTGTTTACTTCTGTACATACACGTCATATTGATATATAGAACATCGAGGATGATTTTCCTTTAAGGGGGATGGAATTTTAACACCATGTTTCCCCCGATCTGTAAAAATAACCATATTGGCCAAGAACTATGGAAAACTCAAAGATGTGAATGTTTGATTTGACGGACCTTTGCATAAAAGGTCGATGAATGTAAATTATGTTATGGATATGTGTTGCATGACTACTGGGAGAGGGATGTGCTAAAAGAGATCATGATGGCTAATGAGAGGTGGTGGAAGGGACTTCGAATGGTTGCGTTAACTTCCACCGAGCTAGTACCGTACTGGTTTATACTTGCTCAAAAACCAAAGTATCTCTCTGATCCTGGAATGGATTTCCCGTCAGATTGGTAGGTGGGGAGGCTCCTCAAGAGTTAATGAGGGGATGGGGGTGAACCACCCATCCATAACAGCCCTCAGACCTGACCATGGACGGAGAAACTCACGCCACACGCAACCTTGCAGACCAATTTGGAAAGGGAAGAAATGTGGTAAGAGCAGAGGAGAAAATCACGTGCGACGGGGGATCACGGAAGAGAACTGGAGAAAACCCTAGAAACACAGGGAGTTCTGAATACCAAGAGAAGGAGAGAACCTTCGTCCTGGATTATTTTCTTGTATTTGGAGAAGGAGAGTAACCTTCGTCCTTGATTTCTGTTGAGCTGGAAGTAGGAGACTGAACCTCAAAGCATCGTGGTCCAAATAAGATGCAATCTTTCTATACATGTACTAAGATCAATGATAAGGACCCAAAAGATTAAATGCCAACAATGAAAAATGCTTAATATTTTTGTATTTTTAGTATAAAATAATGAAAATGCAAGGACTGAACAACAAATTGATATAGAGATTCTATTGTATGTGAATAGAGATAAAACAAGTAGGATATCAAGAAGCAAACACCCATCCCAAGATGAAAGGAAAATCAATGAAAATGATGGTGAGAAAGGGACCGCCTGAAAATTCAACCAACGAAAGGTTTCCTATCATTCTATAGGCACTTAACAGTCATAACAAAGACCCAATAAGACTCAACAACCATCACAACTTACCCATCAAACATCAAACTTAGCAACCAAACAAAAAAGGATGATGTATGCAATTGTTTAGGAGAAAACCATGTATATACGCCTCTTGCAGAAGGACATCACGCGTACACATGCGACTATCAGGCAAAAACCCGCATATATGTCTTAAAACACTGCCATGCTAAGGATAAGGCCAAGAAACTCAAACTCAAAATTAACAGAGGCTATCAAGCAATTAGACGACAAGAAACTCAATATAAGCGAGAGCAATCAAAGGAGAAAAACACTCCAAACCCCGAAAAGAAGATTCTACCCCCAGTATGGTCGCCAATTATGTTATGAGAAATCTCTCTATAGATAGGGGTAAACCACAACAAAAGGAAATGACTGCAGAAATCAACTCTAATCTCATATATGCTATATAAGAAAATATGCTAATGAGACAAGATAAAGAGCCTACCTCGTCTAGATGTTCAATGAAGTCCATCGTTGAACGCTTGAGTCAAAGCAATACACCTGCAACTTGTCCTCAACAACCAAGAAACACAAGCATATGGTGATAATATATAAATTTAGCAAATTCAATAACATAATCCATAAACATTCATAACAAATACGCCCATGGAATAACAATTCAAATATTTGCAAGATATTAATTGGATGAGAAAAGAGTATTTCTATTAAAAAATAATCAACAGAAGTGAATGAATTACAAACTTCCACGTCGACATTATTCAGAATCGAGAAACTAAGTCCCTTCCAGTTGGGCCTCCACCACTTCAATCCTCCACCAAAGGCAAGATCATATAAGAGAGACAATGAGGTTCTCAATCAAGTAGGGAAGAGCTTGGGGGTTGAACAATGTGTTCAGACTTACAAGGACAAAGGGATGTAGACTCAATATGAAGTGAATAATTTCTCCAGAGTAACTTTTCTCTCAAATTTGAATTCTTCTCCTCTTTTACATAGCTCGGATATGACATGTTTATAGCCTTCAAATGGAACTGAAGGGTCGAGTGGGAACATTTCCAGTATATGGAAGGTCAAGGATCATGGATCCCGTGACTTTACATGGAAACCCGACACTATTTTTTTATAATTTTGGGCACAAAACCCAATGTATGTGTGTTCTAGTGGTGCAACCTACGTATACACATGATGTATAATAGTTAGGGCACGTATATGTGGAAAAATATTGTTTTTAGCTTTGGGATTTGCAAAAAGGGACTTCAAGTTTGCATAGGGAAATGGAAAAAGGCTTTCTAAGCAACTTTGCATAGGGTGAGGAAAATCTTGATATAACAACAATGGTCAGCCTTGAGTGAAGTTTTCTTATAAGGTTGCAGTCGAAGAAACACTTGGTCTCCTTAAGCAAATTGACATTTGGAGTGACCTTGATCTGCTTGTTGCTTCATGTGATTCTGAGCCATGACCAAATTCTCTTTGAGGGTACAAAGAATATCCTCTCAATATGTAAGTGTTTGGTCAACCTCCTAGACCTTTGAGACACCTGGCATGTATGAGAGAACTGAAGGGGAATTTTGTCCATATATGACTTCAAAATGAGTCACGTGAGTAGTTGTATGGTAAGAATTGTTGTACCACCATTCGACTAGTGGTAACCATTGAACCCACAAATTTGGACTTTCAGATGCAAAACAACTCAGATATGTTTCCAAACACTTATTGAAAAATTTAGTTTAACCATCAGTCTAGGGATGATAGGTTTTTATGAGATGCAATTGGGTTCCCTATAGTCTGAACAATTCTTGCAAAAATTGCTGGTGAAATTGGGATCTCGATCAGAAACAATAGAATGAGGCATGCCACGAAGCTTGAAGACATGATCCATGAAAAGTTGAGCCACAATGGAGGTGGTAAATGGGTGTTGAAGAGCATGAAAATATGCATACTTGAAAAGACGATCAACAACCACCATGATGACTGACTTATTTCTCGATTTAGGTAATCCCACAATAAAATCCATAGAGATGTCCTTCCAAATATCAGGTGAAATCGGAAGCGATTGCAGTGTTCCAGGATATTTGACTATTTCTCCCTTGTTGCGTTGAAAAACATCACATTCTACTACAAAAGTGTGAACGTCTTGTTTCATACCATCCTAGAAAAAAGAACATTTTACCTGGTCATATGTTTTGGTAGACCCTGAGTGCCCAGTGGTGGGTGTAACATGAAACTCATAAAGCACCGTGGATTTAAGTTGTGACTGTTTACTTAAATACA
The DNA here is from genome assembly GCA_009831015.1 of Picea engelmannii. Lineage (NCBI taxonomy): Eukaryota > Viridiplantae > Streptophyta > Pinopsida > Pinales > Pinaceae > Picea > Picea engelmannii. The sequence continues at coordinate 331,191 of ML779442.1, read as the reverse complement.
AATGACCTTTGTAGCGAAGATCATCATTGTGCCAAGAGTACCTGGGGGAAACTGGATATTTGGCTTGCAATTGTTGGATCAGATGCAAAATTTTGGTATCTTGTAGCCATTCCTAGTGAACAACTTGGATCCAATATGGTACAATGAAGGAGAGGGAAAAAAGGGACCCTTCATCTTCATTATGTTTGGAAAGAGTGTTAAAAACCACATTTTATTTTCCTTTCTTGTAAATTATCTCATAATCATATCCAAATATCTTAGTGACCCATTTTTGTTGCTCTGAGGAGGAAGGTCGTTACTCTAGAAAATACTTGAGGCTTTGATGATCTGTCTTAATTTGGAAGCGTTTCCCCAATATTTAAGGGTGCCATAGATCCAATGCATGCAAAATAGCCAACATTTCCTTTTCATAGATTGATTGGACCAAATGTCTCTCTAAAATTTGTTTGTTGGTAAAGGCCAAAGGTCGACCATATTGCATAAGGACTACTCCAATTCCTCTCCCGAAAGCATCACATAATAGGAAAAAGGTATCTGTGAAATCAAGAAGGGCCAAGACCAGAAGGGTGCACATAGCCTCCTTCAAGGATTGAAATACCTAATCAGTTGCGGGAGTCCAAGTGAAAGAATTCTTTTTGAGGTGAGCAGTGAGAGGCACCACAATCTTTCCATAATTCTTAATAAACTTGCTTTAATAGCCCGTTAAACCCAAAAAACCACTCAAGATTTTGATAGTCTTGGGGTGAGGCCAATCCTGCATAGATTCAATATTCTTAGGATCCACCCTTACACCTGGCTTGCAAACAATATGACCCAAGTACTCGACTTCCAAGGCTCCAAAAGAACATTTAGATTTTTTGAGGAAAATTTAGTGCTCAGAGAGTAGATGTAGAACTCGATCCACATGAGAAAGATGTATTCTACAATTTTTACTATATATGATAATATCATCAAAGAAAACTAAGACAAAATGACGTAGAAAAGGACGAAAGACATGATTCATGAGGCTTTGGAAAGTGGAGGGATAATTACACAAGCCAAAGAGCATGACCAAAAAATCATAGTGGCCCTCATGATTTCGAAATGAAGTCTTAGGAATGTCTGCCTCTTTCATACGTATATGGTGGTAGCCAGAACAGAGATCAAGTTTATTAAAAACCTGGGCACCACTCAATTCATCCAAGAGATCATCAATGATAGGAATGTGAAATTTTTCTTTGATGGTGAGTTTGTTGAGGGTGTGAAAGTCATGACACATGCACCAAGAGACTTGTTTCTTAAGTACCATGACCATAGGAGAAGAATACAGGCTCGTACTAGGACAGATAACACCCATGATGAGCAATTATTAAACAATTTTCTCAATTTCATTTTTCTAGGCAAAGGGATGACGATAGGGATGAACATTGGGAGGAAGGATGTCAGGGACAAGGGGAATGGAATAATCATGAATGCCACGGGAAGGAGGAAGGCCCTGGGGAGTGGAGAAAACATATTTATGTTTGGAGAGGATGGATTGGAGGTCAGGATGCACAAAGGGTGTGTCAACTGCTTAAATGGAATGGAGTTGAGCAATAATACCAGAGTGACCTTTCTTAAGGAGATTTTCCATGCGACGAGAACTGATGATCTCGGGAGAACTAGATGTGAATCCTTGGAACTAATATTGTTTTCCCTCATGTTGAAATTGCATGGTTAATTCCTTAAAATCCATGAGAATGGGACCCAAAGTGTGTAACCATTCAACACCTAGCACAATGTCACAACCGTCCATGTCAATGGAAAACATATGATATTTCAAGTGGTATTGCCCAATTTGAAGACGTACATTTTCACAACTCCCACCAGATTTCATGGATCCACCATTGACTATCATTATTTGAAAATCATCGACGACATGAATATAACAATTGGTTTCCTGGACAATGCGACGCCGACTAAAATTATGGGTGCTACCACTGTCAACAAGGATGATGAATTTCCGATGCTTAATATATCCAATGAGATTGAGGGTTTGTGGAGTAGAGAATATAGTGAGGGCATGCAAAGAAATGAGTGGGTTGACTTCAGGGGGGTCTCCGGGCTCTTGGGTAGCATCGAGAAGTGATGGCTCTTCAACAAAGGGAACTATTACATCTTCTTTAGTAACATATTCTGAAATGACCATAAAAAGTTTTTGTTCCTTACACTTGTGCCCCAAAAAATATTTTTCATCACAATTATAGCAAAGACCCTTGAGTTAGAGTTCAAACATTTAATCCCTAGTAAATTTATGGACCTTGAGGGGAGTGACAAGAGGGTAGGATTTGTGGGTCGAGGGCAAGGAACAAAATAAGGTTTTTTGTTCTGAGAAAAAAAACTTGTTGGGTGTCTTTGGCACATTTAGTAGCTTCCAACCAAGTTTGAGGGAGATCCATGAGAACCTGGGCTCAGATTTCATCCCTTAGGCCACCGATAAAAGATTCCTAGAAGAACGCATCCAACATTCCCTCGGCGTGAAAGGCCAAATGCTCAAAAGCAGTTATAAAGTATTCCACTATGCATGACTATTTCAACTTGGTCAAATGACCGAGATAGTGAGTGTCTATGTCAAAGCATTCATAGAGCTTGAAAACAAACTGGGTCCATGAAATATACCCCTGGTGTGAATTTTTACGTCATTGCCACCATTGCCAGTATTTAGGATCCAGATAGAGAACAACATAGTGAATTTTGGCCAACTCATCAGTAATTCCATGGAGAGAAAAATAATGCTCCATTTGAGTGACCCAGCCCATGGGATTGGAGCCATCAAATTTATTGACCTCAACTTGAGGAATATGGGGATCACAATGAAAAGAGTTGGATTGAAAATTCATATAAGGAGAGGAATCAACACCATCGGGCTGGTTTGAGGAGGAAGGACTCAGGGTTCGGTTCAACAACTAGTTGACAACAAAATGGAGGGTGTTAAATTGGTTCATGAATTTGGCATTCGTGGCATCAAATTGTTGTTGGACTTGGGGCTCGAATTTTTCAATGCAGGAATTGGTAGAGCCAATATCAAATGTCACTTGTTGGAGGGACTTCTTGGTTTGATTGATGGAAGCTTGTAGGTCTTAGTTGTGAGTGTTAGCCATTGGGATATGGGGAGTGCTGGTAAGGGAAAATGGGTGGGTGGGACCATATAAAATGACTTATAAGTGATAGTTATGACTACAATCGGGGTGAAAAGGGGAATATAATGGGAGAGGTGGAAAATAAGGACGCTGGGAAGGGGTTGGGTCCACTGAAAAAAAAAAGGATTAAAAATGAAAGGTATGACTGCGATCAGGACGAAAAGGGGAATCAAATGGGATAGGTCCCAAATAAGTGTGCCATATATATATATATATAGAGAGAGAGAGATATTATTTTTGTTTTGCAGTGTTGAAATGCCCAAATTCTTAACAGGAACATATGTGTAGTAATTTCGCAACCAGAATGCATGAGGCGCAGTTGCACGACAATATATCTTGTATGTTTTTTTTATGTTTCCGTCCCGAGGGATAGGGTATGCAGGGTGTCTACAGATAAGGGTTTTCCCTGTGCTATAGCTCTCTAATATATGTGAGGGGTCCAACAATAGTACTCGACCCAATATCTCAAGGAACCAACTAAGGAGGCTAGACCATTCCCTTAGCCATACTACCTGACTACCCAGGTACTAAAGGGTATCTTCCCAAGTGTTGTTCTTAATTTCACTATAGCAGTGAGGTGACTGATCAATTTATCTACGGAAGGCTTCAGGATATCTAGGTCAATCTGTATACATGTGTTATTTGATGCGCTACCACTCGAAGGGGTACCAACAGGGGTTACAAGGGTGGACAACAAATGTGCACTTAAATACCACTTTTATTTCCTGCGTGTATTACTCGCCAACTGCGGGTTTATGGGAGTAATGACATATCTCTGTAGCTTTAAGACGTCAGAATACGTCTCTACCCTGAAAAAAATAACCCACAATTTTCTATCGAGGAAAGTGCTCTGATACCACTTGCAATATTCTAGATACAATATAGTATGATGAACAAAAATATTTTGCAAGAAATGGTAGAACAACAATAATGTAACTAGATCAATATCAAAATAACACCAGAATAACACTAGAAAGAGCACCTTTATTATTGATAGCAATGTTCACTTTCCTCTTTGAGAGGGAAACCCCTAGTAAAGCAAAGCTCTATTACAATAATCTCCAAGAAAAAAATTCTCATACCCTCTACTGCTATTTATACTAAATCTATCTATCCAAAAGAACAATCTAGAGGAAGATCCTTCTAGAAGAGAAAGCTTCTATTAGGTCTTCTTACATTTGACTTATTCTTCCTTATTGCTAGGCCTTATTAATATTGGCCTTTATTACATGGAAATATATTATTCTACCTACGTGAGGGGTTAGGGAGGTTAGGTCCCTAACAATGAAATTGTTTATGGACATTAGATTGGTGTAGGTGGGCCTTCAATCCATGATTCATGACATTCCTATCATTTTTATATCCTAACAAGCTCCACTTGTTGAAGTTTTACTTGTACATCTAACAGTTACGATTCCTCTTTATTATTATAATTTTTTAGCACATTAGCTGCATAAATAATATCTTTGAAAGAGAGACAATAAAAAAAAAATAGAGACACACATATTATCCTGCGAAACCCTCATGGGGGAGAAACCCCAACAAAACATTCCTCAATATAGATAGACCAAAGACCGAACAAAAGATCCTCCTCTACTCCTTCGCTAGGAAGAGTAGCACACTACTTAACCAAGAAATACCAAGACACAGACCAAGAACCCTCCTTGATGTCACACTTAGCTGCATTATCATTTCCTCCAAGTCTTGCACACTTCTTCATAGTTGCAGAGCTAGTGTGGTGAGTGTGTTTGTTAAGCCCTAATATTGGCTCATTACCCCTTAATTGGGGCATATTAAATTAGTAATGTTATTTTATTTATGTTGGCTTTATTCCATTAGTTGTAATTATACCTCCTAGTCTCCTATATATACCAAGGAGACATTTTGATTTGGAATCATCTTGTACTTGAACATTTATGTGGGGTAAAAGGAGGTTGCCCCCTCGATGAGGCTTATTATCTGAAATTATCTATTTTTCAAGGCGTTGAGTACGTATTCTAAGGTTTTTCTATGCTATTTTTATATTTGGTTCTTAACATATGGTATCAGAGCTCAAGGTCTTGGGGTTTCGCTACTACATCTGAGATATCGTGGAATTTTCCCTATAAATTTTTTTCTACAACAATTCAGAAGGAACGGCTTGAAGGATATTTATCATACGGATCAAGGTACGTTGGGTTAAAATTTCATCTCCTAAGGCCTTACACTTTCGTAGATACATCCTTTGTAAGATAGGGTTTTGGAATCATCCTAAATTGAGCCATTGCGGATTTTTCGCTATAAAACATTTTCTGTAACGTTTCAGACGCTGAAATATAGACAATATTCTCATAAATTAGTAAGGCATCTTTATTAGCAATTTTAGCTTCTGGGTCATCTTAAATTTGTAGATACACCCTGTGGAAGATAGGGTATCTGACTAGTCCTATTGACTAGTCTCAAGAAGGTGTTTCGGGTAAAACAATCATAAATTCTTCCTAGAGTATCCAAATTGAGTGAGACTAGTTGCATTGGATAGTGGACAACTCGTAGTAGTTCTGGTACGAGTTTCAAAATTTTATATCAATTATTTTGTGCGGGGCATGCTATATAAGTGAGATCTCATAGAAAGGCAAAAAATTAGCAACTTGCAGGGAAGTTATCGTAAATTCCACTTAGCACATCTAATTTTTATCAGACCTATGGCATTAAAGAGAAGAAATATCATAGACCTACAAAAAATAAAATTTCATACTCATAAGGGCCGAAATTTTGGAGATACAATAAAAGGAAGATTGTCTAGCAGAACCACCTCAAAATCAAGGTTTAAAGTGATACTTGGCCAACATGCCACCAAAAAAGGGAACTTCTTAAAAGTGTTCAAATGAGACACCATCCTCACATATAAATACAAGTTGTGAGGTGGCACTAGGGTTGTGACTCTTCACTTGATGGAGTCGACTTCTGCTAGAAGTGGCTAAAACCACTTTACAATTACTAGGGGCCGACTTTACAAAGACCACCATACAAATACATGTTTGACCAATCCACAAAAGGGGATTTGATCTTATACAATACCGAACTTGTGTTGGATTACTAAGAGGTGGGGTGAAACAATAATAGAGAAATTCAATCCTTTTTAACCACAAAATGCAAGTGTTATATCAACATAGCATTATCATCCAATAGTTGCAGAGTAAATAAATAATGAACAAATGAGCAAGCATACACATACACAGTACAACAATGTTTTTACATGGAAACCCAAAGTGGGAGAAAACCACATAATGTTTTTTCTTATATGTCTTTAAGAATTACATTCATTGGAAGCACCAACTTCCTTTGTTTTCCAGCTGCAACTGGAAGGAGTCTCCAATCCCCTAGTTTCTCAGGATACAACTTGAGGGAAGCTCCAACTCCCTAATTTTCTGGATACAACCAGAAGGAGGATACAACCCCCTATGTTCTCCAACTACAACTGGAAGGTGGCTACAACCACCTATCCTTGCCCCGTCCAACCGCCCTAACGTAGAAGTAGAATGATGGAACCACTGTCACACTATCACTATGAGATATACTGCTGTAAACATGTACCAATCAACCTATAATCAACCTGTACCATAAACAAGTGCATCAACCATGCACCAACCTGTACCAAACAACCTGTAATCAGACTGTACCATAAACAAGTGCATCAAACATGCACCAACCTGTACCAAACAAACTATAATCAGCCTATACCATAAAAAAATGCATCAACCATGCACCAACATGTACCTCAACCTGTACCATCAATGAGTGCATCAACCATGCACCAAATATGTTCCAATCATGCATCAAATACACATAAACTATGACTCATCAAGATGTACCAACATCATAAACCATACACCTCATGTATGTGCCAACTCATCAACTACTTATCTCAACCATGTACCCAAATGTAAAAACTAAATATGTCATTGAGAAACCTATCACTGCATACTCATCAACCAATCTGATCTGATCACATATACCTCAAATACTATACCACAAGTTTGTACCTCAAACCATGTGCTAGAACCTCACTGTTATAAAACCTCTATCTGTACCAATAACTTCAGCAACATACCTCAACCAAAATCCATCAAACATGAACCAATACTAAAATTTAGTAGATCTTCCTCAGATCAACTCTACAGCAAGCCATAAACTCCCAAGAGGGAATCCAACATATTTACAAGACAAACCATCACTTTTTCTACTGCGGTTTTTCTACCGCACTTTTTCTACTGTGATTTTTTTGCCACACTTTTTCTGTTGCACTTTTTCTGCCACACTTTTTCTGTCGCACTTTTCTTGCCGCACTTTTCCTACCGCACTTTTTCTGCCACACTTTTTCTACTACAATTTTTCTACCGCAATTTTCCTGCCACACTGTTTCTACCACAGTTTTCCTACCACACTTTTTTTGCCGCACTTTTTTTTCCACACTTTTCTCTATTAATAATACCTGCCCAAATAACCTTTCACCAAAAATAGATATTCAATGATATTCAAATGTGTTTTAATGAGAGACCCTTGCCTCTTATTTATACTTTTATGTAGCTTCCTCAAGGGGTTACCTTCTAACCATCTTAACCCACTTTTCTTATTTTAGGGTTAACCCACTTATAACCACTTGTCCACTTAACTTAATCACTTTCCATAATTAGTAAGTTCTCCATTAACTTTATTATTTAAATAATTTATTTTGCATCCT
>ML779442.1:273673-304467 GCA_009831015.1 Picea engelmannii | reverse complement strand
AACTCTCTATTTTCTCTAGCACCCACTAGAAGGAAGCACCAACTCCCTGGTTTCTCTAGCACCAACTAGAAGGAAGCACCAACTCCCTGTGTTCAAGCACCCACTTGAACCTATGAGGACAACAATCCTCCCTAGCACCTCCCTTCCACCCTGAAATAAAAAACTTTGCTACTGAAACTTATTACAGTGATATGACATTCAACAATGGCTTACCAGACTCATCACTGTTTTGCTGCAATTCGTTGCTCTATCTTCCTCATTACCTTTCTGCACACTTGACTTGCACTATCTTTTCTTCTGCTTTTTATGCTCTGTGCACCATGTCCATTCACTCCACAGTTCCTCTTCTGTGCAATTCAACTGCTGCACTCTGATCCTTCTTCACACACGAATTACCTTCACCAACAACAACCACAACAAACTCCAATAGCGACAACAACCACTTCTCTTCTCTGTACCGTGTATATATAGCTTCTGTGCATCTTTTGCATGCAATATTCACCATTCCTCTGCATGCTCATACCGCACCCATCTCCACCACATCTCAAGTGCTATGCGTGATCACCATCGTGACTCTTCAGCTTCTCTGACTGTTTTCCCATGCGTTCAACATCACTGGGTGTTATGCTGAGATTCCTCAGCCTCTCTAGCAGTTGAGACTCTTCATCTTCTCTGTGACAGTCAAGCTCACCTTCTCTATTTCAATTACAGGCCTCAATGCCCATCCAACTGTCAATCGCCTTCACGGACATCTTCATTCCTCTTGAAGATTCCCAATGGCTCTTCACCTTCTCTGTCAATCATCCCATGTGTCTTCGAGTCAGGATGGAACCATCAGTGGTTTCTAGCAGTTATACTATGTCGTGCTATAGTAGCCCTCCGATCTCCTTCAGGTTTATTTGTGGTGTTGGATGAACTTTATTAATCTTGCCTTTCAATTGGGTTTCAGCATTTCGACATTCCTATGCCCAAGTGTTTTTGACACTTCAAGTCGCGATCTCCGAAACCTCGATACAGAGCTTTTCTACACTAGCTCCTTCCCCAATGTGACTATGGTCATAACCAAGCGCTTATGCAAAAAGCGTTTTTCGCGAATTTGCGTTTCGTGGATTTAGAGATGTGGCATCTCGACTTTCCAAGTCGCGATCCCCGATACCCCGCAATGGCGTGGGATCAACGGTCCTGATCAGAGCTTGATTCAACGACTGCGATTGAATTGCAATTTCACATATCGCGAAATCGACATTCTTGTTGCATTGTTTACTTGCCTCTCCATGTTGCGATCCCCGAAACTCCAATATGGAGTTAGATCAACGGTCCAGATCTGAGCTTGATTCTACGGTTGTGATTGCATCTCAATTTCGCATATCGCAAAATCGACATTCTTGTTGCATTGTTTCTTTGACATCTCCATGTTGCGATCCCCGAAACTCTGATATGGAGTTAGATCAACGGTCCAGATCTGGTCTTGATCTGACAGCTCAGATTACATCACGATTTCACATATCGCGATATCGGGATTCCTGATGTCAATAATCTTTGACATGTTTACCTTGCAATCCCCGAAACTCCGATAAGGACTGGAATCAACGGTCCAGATCAAAGCTTGATCGGATGGTTCAGATTACATCGTGATTTCGCATATCGCGATTACGCTCGCTTCTCCTTGTTATACTTTAAAAGGTGTGCAGGTTCTCCTTGATCCAACAATGGTCAGGTCCTGCACTTGGATCTAACGTTTGAGATCTGTCCTCCTATTCAATGCTCTTCTTTTTGTCTTTATTCAGATCTGACGACCCTCATGCTGTCGGGAATTTAGGATGAGATCCAGCGATCACTAGTGCTTCTCCTCCGGAGCGTACTTTTTCCTTGTTTTGCCTTCGCTGCATACTCTGATCTTGCCATCAATGACAAGCTTACGCTACCTGTTAAACATTTTCCAACAGACACTAGATCTACCATTCATGATAGTAACCAATTATTTAACCCCTTACTAGCATCTCCCCCATGATTCAATGTTATATGTTGATCTTATTTGGGTGGAACAAATCATGGTTTTTATCGGTGGCTTAAAAATTTTGGTTCCTTGATGAATTTTCCATTTCATAATTGAATTTTTACTGCTAATCGTGTCTTGGCATGGCCAAACTAGACTATCCATGAGAGCTAGGGACTTAGTGAAAGCAAGTGCGTAGTTTAATCCCTTTGAGCTAGAGAAGAGGGAGATAACAAAATTCTTAAAGAATTATTAGATGTCTACCCTAGTTTATATTTAGGGGAACATGACACATCTTACAAATATGGGAGAAACACATGACTTACCCTTAGATGAGGTATTTTTTGATATTTAAGGTCTTTGAGTGTATTTGAAACACAATTTTGGGTAGAAGTCTCAATAGGTGAAAATATTGGCTTCTTTTGTGGGATGTTTCCTCCTTGCAAGGTGCCAAGAACCATATATCTTGGGTGAATTAGAAAAATTTCTTATCAATTGGGCTATGGAGTCAAAAATGGGGCCATGGAGTCAAAATTGGGATAGGGTGTCAAAAATTTTCTTCCTCTCAATATATATATATATATTTATAGTGGATAGAAAATAAAACTAAAAGCTATAAATTCTAAAAGTAAATTGTTGGAATTAATTAAGAAAATTGGAAAACTTACATACCTAAACTAACTACCAAATTGACCAACTAGGTTACATGGCACCACTAGTGTAACAATGTATGCAATTTTATAAGGTTATGGAATTGTGCATGAACATGGACAACAAGGAAGGATAAACTATTAGGTTTTGATAGGTAAAATGGCAAGGTAGTAAATCCCCAATGGTTGTATAATGTGCCCAAGAGGGGAAAGAAATGCTTGAGGCACAAACAAAACTAGCTCAAAATTAGGAAACCCCAAAATAATGATAAGTGTGAATATAGGAAAATAATGAATGAGTTACCCATCTCCAACATTTTATTTTCTACTCTCCTTTGTGGAAAGCATCCTTCAACCATCTTGCAATTGAGTCTTCATGAATAATCATTTATATAATGAATTTGGGCTCAAAAGTAAGTGCAACAAATAGATCAAGTTTTCTCTTCAACACCAAATATGCACTTATCATTTGTTTCAAAGGTATACAATCAAATTTTCCATTTTTTTCATCTTCATGATCATGTCTTCCATGAAAGACAAAATCGTCATTTTCTTGGAAATATGAGACTCGTCATATGTTGACAATATTCAATCTCATACGAGCATTCTTTTTCCTCTTAATCATTGTTGCTCAAAAAATGAAAATGCCTATGGTGAAGGCCTCTTTCTCTTTGATGATCATTCCCAACAAAATCACCACAAGATATTTGTCATTATGTGAAGGGACAACTCCCAATGCCTCCTCATTTTCAATGGATGGTTGATTGTACTCATTGTCCATGTGAAACATGTGAGCTGATGGAGTTTAAAGATATTTGATTCACATCACTATTGATCAAATAGGAATTGATTCACCAAATGGTTCATTATTCTCAAATCTTTTATACTGAGGCCCATTATCTTCTTTAACTTCATCCTTTAATTCAACATTATAATCGAATGAATGTTCATTGCCAACAATATATTTTATAAGAGAAATATGTTCATTAAATACCTCATCAATTTCATGGCCTATGTGTTGCAAATCGCCATCTTCTTTTCTTTCATCATATCACTACCATCTACTTGCACAAGCGAAGGAGGAAAACTCATCATCAAAATTTTTGACATTTTCTTCCTCACGTTTCCGTTGAAATTCATGAGAAACCATCTCATTTCCCAACTTGTCCAACACATACTTGCTACTAACAAGGGTCCCAAAAACTGATATCATGTGTTGATGGGAATCTTCCTCATAATTCTCATTCACCTTCTTTAAAACAATATTTATAGCAACATTTAATTGATGATCAATTAAACCCACATGCACATTACTCTTCCTCATAGAAGTTTAATGACCAATATTTACATGGAATTCTATCCCAAGAAGACATTTAGGTTGAAGATGATTTTCAAACTCATTAAAATCCCCATTTCATCAAGAGCCAAAGTCCTACCATTTTGGAATCGTTTCCTTGTGTATCCAATGGGTGGAAATGATTCATATAGTAATTCATTTTACATTTCTAAGGACAAATAGAGTGTTCTCCAACTATTAAAGGACAAGTTAGATATATCACAAAATATGATGAAACAACAAGAATATTAACATAATTGTGAAAGGGAATTTGAAGTGGAGGATAATATCCCCACTTCATCCCTCGTTCAATTCATACATTCTATATGAATTAAATTAAAAATATAGAGCACTATGTATGAGATCTAATAGAGAGGCTAATGAAAATTCCTCTATTTAATCTCCTTACCATGTTTTTTTTTCCTATACCAATGCAAAAAGATCCATTATTCCTTCGGAATATCCCCCAAAATTATTCCATAAGTGACAGTCAATTTAATCAACCTATTAGTCAAGTTGTTGACTAGAAAAACTACCTAACCTCAGTAGGAGTTTAACCTAGAAAGGAGATCAAATTATAATAATTATTATTTGGTATGGAAAAAACGTTTGGATCAATGGTATGACAACCATTCGATGATATTTACAAAAAAATAGAATTTACTTTAAAATATAACATATAGAATTAAAATTAAAAGATCTAACTAGTTAACTTTAAATGAATGAAAATATATAATACAAGCTAGAACTATTTAAATGCAATGATTAAAAGCAAAAGGGTGTGTAATTCACTATACATTTAGGGTGTGTAATTCACTATACCTTTTTTTAAGAATTTAAAAATAATTCTGAAACATTGAAGAACTCAAACTAACATATACATTGGAATGTAATAAAGAGTGATATTTTGATCATATACATAATATGTTTTAACTTTTAATAAAACTGATATATTTCTAAGAAAAGAGTTGAATAAAGAATATCAATATTATTTGAAGAATAATTTGAAACACATAAAATATTTCTTATAATACATTCCATGTTGTTGTAAAACCTAGCATAATATATGAGTCACAACAAGCAAGAATTCACTTTCTTCAGAAAAAATCCTTTTATTCAAAGGTAGCTTCTTAGTATGAATAGTATGCAAAAATAATTTTTACAAAATTGTTGAGATAAAAAATATCTCATCCTATATTTGTTTCTCCTACTTATACACGATGATAGTCATTTATAATAACTAACTTCATATTTAAAAACCTAACTACTTGATGAACTAGGTGATTGGTCCTTTGTTGAGACTTATCCAACTTTTCCCTTTCTTCAATTAGTAGACTTTTACATAACTTGATATGGGAAAAGTATGTTGATTGGGTGGGTCCTATAAAATATATAGTTTCATAGAAAACCTATTTATATATTTATCTATTTTGGGTTTTGGATACGAACTATGTTCTTAGCCTCTTTTGCCAAAAAAAAATTCCATCTGAATTTTATCTATATATTTTATATTATGAATATCAACGTTATTTTTCTAAAGAAATTTCTCATAAGATTCTATTACTTAAGTTGGGAGGAAATTATATGGTGGTCTAGGGGCAACAAGAGTGGAAATTTCACCACTTTCTCATCAATACATATTCCCTTGCACTTTAGGTTAGTTCCTAGAAGCCACATAGGGTATGCCAACTAATGAAAATAAACCTCTTCTAGTGAAACAAAACCATGCAATTATATGTTTTACTTTAAATAATACACAAAATATATAACAATACAATGAATTAGAATTCCAATCAATGATTACAATACTCTACTCTAACGATATTCAACTAGAAACAATTGCATGAATCACATTTATATCAACTTCAAAGAAAGGTTTAAGAGCTAGTGGATATATGTGCCAAATATGATAAGTAAGATAAAAACCATTAAAAACTTCAAATTAATATTTAATTCTAAAAACACTTGCTAAATATATATTCAATAAAAACCAAACTAGTGTTAGAGACAATTTCTAAAGATACATAAACATGAACTAAGCAATAACTTGTAAAATGGATTATGAATCCCATAGGTTTTCACAAGTAAGAACTTTGAATTCATCAAATAAACCTCTAAGAAAATGATAAGAAATTATAAGCATATTAGAAATTAAAAACCACCTTATATATGTATGATAATCTTGATAAATAATCTAGGAATGAAGAAAAGGCTAGGATCAAGAAAGAAAACACCTTGAAGTACCAAACCTTAGCCTTAGGGTTTCACCAAATCTGATTTTTAATATTGCAATTTGATTTTCAGATTTGAGAACCACCTTAAATCAATCTAAAGAACAATATATAACACCTTAAACCTCAATGAAATAGGGATGAGCTGCCTCCTTAGGGTTATAGATCAACAATCAAGCATAAACCCTAGGAATACTAAGTCTAGGAAATGAAACAATCCATTAAGTTTACACTATACAATAAATGAAATCTAAATGAATGATTTTCTTTGATTTTCACCCTTACATTTATTATTAAACAAATATTATTATTATTATTATAAACTTTTAGGTTTTTTGGTTGGTTGTTGGATATAGGACTAGTGGTTTTTTTATCCAATTAGTGCATATGGGTTCAAGAAGTATGCCCCTCTAAGAATTGGCCATTTCTATCTTAAGGACTAGGGTAAGATATTAGAACCTTGAAGGAAGAATAATGTAAAAATTAATCAAGATAAGCTAAGAGGACCGAGGCTCTACAAGAAGGGATTCTAGAAAGGAAAAACCCTTCATCAACAAGATCAACTATAACTTAAATAAAATGTTTAAAAACCCTTTCCAAGGAACCAAAAGGAAAAATAAAGCAATGGACTAAGTAATTACCCAAGTCAACATGATAAGAAGGAAGGAACAAACCCTAGAATGTCTCTTTTGCAAGTGGTTAAGTAGCTCCTCAAATGGATTGATCTTGAAAACTAGTACAAGACTTGATTCACCATAACAAATATTTAATGCATAAAGATGATAACCAAGAATGAGAAAGCTCAAATAATTGACACCAAAACCTCAAAATGAATATTTTATATTAATTTTAGTCACAGATGATCCAACTATTCACAACAATTTGGAATGAGAGGAGAGACTCTATTTATAGAGGAGGATACTACATCCTTCTCATTCTTTATTAATTATTTTTCCCTAAATTGAGCCTAGGAGACTTTTCATCCACACAAAGGAGACAAATTTAACACATAATTGAATGATTCCACATGTACATAAAACCCTCATGAGATATGAAGATCCCACAAAGAATGGGGTTGGTTTTCTCCCCTATAACAACGTTCCAAATAAAGAGTGATGTGGAGGCCTCAAAACATGGTGAATCAACCTCCCAAACAAGAAAATATCTAACATTCCTCTCCTTAGTGTGGAAGAACCTCATGAAAATGTGAAGAATGACATCAAAAGTATATGGCCTCGTCATAATGTGATCAAGGGATCAACAAAAGTAATCTCTAAGGTATGACCAAGCCCTGAAATCAAGCAAAGATGCTCCACAAGTAAGGAAGATCCATTTCCAAGTCAAATTATCATTAAAAACACCCACAGGACTGTCATAAACCCAAAACATGTAGGTCAATCCTCAAATCATGTGAAATACACCTCCAAAATTGGTGAAATAAAAAGGGTTCCCTAGGATCTCCAATGTGGCATGTGTAGAGGATGTCCATGTGTGAAACACTAGCCCAAATGTGCCTTGGAGGATGTGACTAATGCATCAGAACATGTGTACGGCCTTGAGAACTTTGACACTACCTTGAGAGACATGAAATTAAGTGAACATATGGATAATCATCTCTGATAGTAGATTTCCAAAATGTGATGAATATAAAAGAGAGGGATCCACACTTAGGAATACAATAAATGTGCTATACATAGGTGTGACAAACTTTACAAAGAGAAACACATTTACATCATATACAAAAGGGTAAAATACCATGAAACTCCCCTAGATCATGTGTCCTAGTAGATCCACCCCAACATGGTTTCTTACCTAACCCAGATAATAAATTATTAACATGATGAGAGTTACCAACATCAAGAGGTAGTTGACAGTAGCCATAAGAGAAAAGACCAATCTTGAGATGGGGACTAAAAGAATGGGCCATGACTGACCACATGTGGTTTGGAGATACCACATAAGCTCCATACTAATACATAGAACATCTAATCATGGTAGAATGCAATACATTAGTGAAAATACAACCACACTTTTGTCTCATCATGGTATATAAATAGGGAATATAATATGTTCATATGATGGTCCACATATGGTGAAAAAATATAGGGTAGAATGAGGTGAATATGAGGTGTAACAACTGGCTCCAAATCAAGGACATGTGCTCATATTGAGAATGCATGATAACTCCAGAATATGGGAAACCTATGGACTTGAAACATTCTCAACCAATGGATATTAAATATAAGTGAGGGTCAAGACATAAGTTCTTTTTTCCATTCCCTAAAAGATAAATAAATCTATTTGTAAATGAAATATATATCCAAGCACATGTTAGCAATACCACATTTCAAAGAAAGATATGTACTTGTAGGCAACATTTTAATTTTTATTCTAAAATGAAAAGAAATTCAAAAATCAATAAAATGAAATCACACAAGTAAGAAAGGGTAAGAAAACTCACTATGACATAACGATGTCCCATGGAATTAGATATTTCCTTCATATAACATCTTTAGAACTTCCCTATTCACGGGAAATGATTGTCTCTCACAATCCAAATGACTTAGATAAAAATAATTATTACCTACCAAATAATTTCAAACTTACCATGATTACTTTCCTTTTAATTTATTTTGTTCCATGTGAGAACACGATCACCTTTCTAGAAATTTCTTGGGTGATCCTTTTTGTCAAACTTTGTCTTCATTTTTTTTCTAAATCTTTGCTAGATGATCAAAGGCATATCTTCGATTCTCATCAATCTCAGTTAACTAGTTGATTCTATTTTTCTCTGCATCTTAATCGGATGAAAACCACTACGTTAAATTGTAAACTGGTATCTTCAGATGAACTGACAATGTTACATCCATCTCATACACCAACTCAAATTCATTGTTTCTAGTGTAATCTTTCTTAGTTATTCTACCATCCCATAGATCATACTTTATCTTGATATGCCAACATTTCTTGTTATCCCGGACCATATTATTTATAATGGTCATCAAATTATTATTACTTTGCTAAGAAATACCTTTTCCTTAAGGGTAGTAGGTGGAGGAGTGGGATAGGAAAATTCCATAGTTGAAACAAAAATATGACAACTATGAAGAATTGAATTCTTTGTCATTGTCGAAAATAATAATTGTTGGCACTCTGAAACAAATGATATTATATTCCAAAAAGTCAATGAAAACCTTATCTATAACATTCTTGGTTGGTATAGCTTCAACCCACTTTGTAAAGTAATCTGTAGCCATGAATATCCATATGTAACCATTTCTAGAATTGTCTTTAAATTCTCCAATAAAATCAAGGCCCCATTGTTGGAAGGGTGCTTCCACTATGATTGGCTGTAAAGGAAGGGTTGATAGCTTCTGCTTTCCTGTAAATATTTGACAAGGCTAGAATGATCTTACAAACTTGAGGACATTTGAAAATACAATAGGCCAATAGTAACCACATCTTAAAATCATGTGGGTGGTGGTTCTTTCTAAATGGTGTCTGCCACATAAAATCTTATGAAACTCATTCATCAAATTCTTAGACTACTCAAATTCATTCATCAAATTCTTAGTTATTCCACCATCCCATATATCTTACTTTATATTGATAAGCCAATATTTCTTGTTATCCCCGACCATATTCTTTATAATGGCCATCAAATTATTATTAATTTACTAAGAAATACCATTTCCTTAAGGGTAGTAGGTGGAGGAGTGGGATAGTAAAATTCCATAGTTTAAACAAAAATATGACAACTATGAAGAATTGAATGCTTTGTCATTGTCAAAAATAATATTTGTTGGCACTCTGAAACAAATGATATTATATTCCAAAAAGTCAATGAAAACCTTACTTATAGCATTCTTGGTTGGTATAGCTTCAACCCACTTTGTGAAGTAATCTGTAGCCATGAATATCCATATGTAACCATTTCTAGAATTGTCTTTAAATTCTCCAATAAAATCAAGGCCCCATTGTTGGAAGGGTGCTTCCACTATGATTGGTTGTAAATGAAGGGTTGATAGCTTCTATTTTCCTGTAAAGATTTGACAAGGCTAGCACAATCTTACAAACTTGAGGACATTTGAAAATACAATAGGCCAACAGTAACCATGTCTTAAAATCATGTGGGTGGTGGTTCTTTCTAAATGGTGTCTGCCACATAAACTCTTATGAAACTTATTCATAAAATTCTTAGACTACTCAGGGTGTGCACATCTAATAACCAATCCATAGATCTATATTTATCGATCCAAGGCCTTGGTTGATAAAAACAAATGGAGGCCTTCAATATTAATTCTCTTATTTTATGATCTATCAGGTGATTTGGACTCGTAAGATTCTTAATATAATAGACAATATCAACATACCAATATTGATTTTCTAATTCTTCCAAAACCACTAATGTCATATGGAAATGATATTTTTTCATTCTAAGGAAATTGTTTTTCCTTATTGCAACATCTAATCTAATCCTTGAACCTTGACCAACTTTGTGGGTTTAATTTCCAAATCATACTCTTGAATATTTGACACCCACGTGCCTCTAGTTACCAAAAAATCTCATTGAGCCAAAATGTTTTTTATTGTAGAGTGAGGAACATAGGAAACTATATTTGAGTAAACCACATAAGTTATTAAATGCTTTAGATACTTAATAAGAGTGTAAGCTTTATTTTCACTACAAGGAGAACACCTTCTTGTGGAGTGTTTTATTGAATATCCTAGAAACATCTATCCCTTCTATGTTTATAGCAAAGGTTGCTAGTGGAGATTGGCGACCAGATGTATTTTTATTGGTGCACCTTTAAGGTACATACACATCGATGCGTACATAAACAATAACACACCGGTTCTTCAATGTTCAAAAGCATTGTCATACATTATAGTAAAAATAACATGCATCGAATAAAGTGCATTGGTGCCATTGAACATTATGCATCAATGCACATCTCTATCGTCGGGCGCACCGCAATAGGGTAAATAAAAAAGATTACCAATTTGATCTTCATTGTTACAATGCATCTCGTGCTTCCAAACTCTCAAGCAATCATCGATGCTCACCCTATTTCCAAATACTCCATGTTTTCAATGCTCTACAACAACTTGGATAATTCCATTGGTAGATTCCACACATTTCCAAATTTTGGAAATTACCAGGAATTTTCAATTCCTCTCAATGGTGAAACCATGCCTCCTTGGGACATAATATTCCAGGTAAATTGTTTATTACCTTCCTATTTGCATTTTCATCAAATTAAACTTTGAATTTAGCTTGAAATTTGGCATTTTTTTCAATTTTTTTTCCAATTCCATGTGGTGTGCTTGAACACTTCAGATTACCCCGAAGTGGTGTATCCTATGCTAAATTCACATTAAGCACAACCCTCGATGTGTCTACTATAAATGTATGCACCTATTCCATTCAAGGAAGAGCACTACGATAAATTTTAAAAACAAAGCGGTGCATCCTTTGGAACGCCCTGAAATCGATGCGTAATTGGTTTATTCCAACACTGATACATTTCACTTAATTAAGTGCACTTATAACTTAACCATACATAAAATTTAATGAAGTAGTGAAACCATTTTAATCAAATGCACCAGTGTTGCTTGCAGATTTACACCAGGACATATATTGACTAACTTATCATAGAAGTGCATCTCAATGGATGCCTCATTCATAGTTATATATACTTTACAATGCACTATTGAGCAAAATGTTGGTGCTCCAATATCACAGTAGCACGAGTGCATTAATAATAACACATCGCACCACTTCAATTGCGATAAATCAATTTAACCTAGTGGTGCACATATGTTCATAAAACACACCAATTCTATAAAGAGAATGACACTGAGCCAATTTTTTCACAATCTATCAAAGTGGTGCATATTATTTGACGCATCATTGCAATACATAACAATGTGAAAATAAGCATGGAGCACCGATGCATAAACTCTAACAATACACACAACAACATGTTTTGAAAAATAAGCACCACGGTTCCTCTGTTATAAGACAACACACTGCTAGACATCATCTCGATGCTATGATAAAAATGACACACTAGTGCTTTCAGTTTAACAAAGTGCACTGATGATTTTGCGTGCCATAAATTTTAGCATTGTGGCGCATATTTATTAACAAAATGAAACGATGTGATTAAAAGAAATGCACCAAGAAAATATTGTATGATTTTGTGTGTTATCCAGGAATTTCATTAGATGCCTCGTTATTGGTTCTCTATCCAAGACAACATATCAAAAAATGTATTGTTGGTGCTATAATAACATGGTTGCGCTAGTGCGTTCATATTAACACATTGAACCACTTAAGTTGTAATGAAACAATTCAACCTAGTGGTGCATTAAAGATCAATAAAGCGACCCTCCACTTGGAAGCGGACCCAGAGACGTAGCCACACATTGGTGAACTCTATTAACAAGTTATTTGTTTCTTTTTCTCTTCCTTCTTATTCTTATCTTCTTTTATTTGCAGCATGATTAATGATGGCTGAAATATTTAATTATTCATGAGCATCAATTAATGACAATTTGTTTATAATACCTTTCATTTTTGGATCAAGTATTTTGGTATCAAAGATTTGGTTGTGTTGGAAGGTTTAACAAGTGCAGGATTGGATTCTCACAAGATCCAAATCTAGAAGAGGAGAAGGATCATTGGCTGAATTCATTTCAGAGATAGAACGAGTGTTGAGGAAGAAAAGAATGGCGACAAAAGGAGAAAATTCTCCACGAACTAGAGAGTTCGAAAAAGGATTTTTCTCCATGTCAGAAATGGTCAAAGTGTTATATGATGATTTCTTGGAGAGAAAGAAACCTGGTCTAGGAGAACCTCTTACGAAGGAGAAAAGTGAAGGGAAAGGAGAATCTTCAAAGCCTCCTCCTTCACCACCTTCTTCTCCTTCTCCTTCAAGTTCCTCTTCAAATGATAGCTCTCATTCTACAACACATACTATACAAAAGCATACACATAAGAATAAGTCTGACATGCCTTTATTAAATCTTGATGTTAATTTTGAGTTACCTTTGTATGATGGGG
Source organism: Picea engelmannii (assembly GCA_009831015.1). Lineage (NCBI taxonomy): Eukaryota > Viridiplantae > Streptophyta > Pinopsida > Pinales > Pinaceae > Picea > Picea engelmannii. The sequence continues at coordinate 291,185 of ML779442.1, read as the reverse complement.
AACTAAATGGAGAAAATTTAGATAATTGTATAAGACAAATTGAAGTATATTGCAGGATACAGAAAATCATAGATGGGGAGACTATGATCTAGCTTGCTAGTCTCAAGATGGGAGGAACCGCCCTTGTGTGGTGGGAAAGAAGGACAAAACAAGATATTACAAATTTTGGTAAGAAACTCTCTTCATGGATTGATTTTACATCTGCATTACGAAAGCAATTTTATCCTCTAGATTATATGAAACAAGCTATTATGTCATGGCATAACTTTAGGCAATTAAAGGGATACAATTTTCAAAGTTATACACAAGATCTTTGAAAAAGAGATTTAGTGTTGGGAATACCATTGGATACTCAAGAGACATTGCTTAAGTACATAGGTGGTTTGCATAGTTATTTACAACATACCATTCTTATGTTTAATCCAACTAGTTTATATGAGGTGTGTGTGCAAGCGACTCATCTTGAATCTAGAAGCAAGAATGTAAATGATGATTTTGTAAAACCATTTAATCCTACTGAAGGAAAATACAAAGGCAAGGGTAAAGATAATTTTAAAGGGAAGAAGTCTAATAATGTCAAAACAAATAGATTCATATCAAAATAATCAAACCTGGGATGCATTATTCCTCTGAATGTGTTGGATCTGAGATCCTTTTGGATCTATGATTATTGTTTGGAAAAAATATCCCTTCTCCTAAAAATACCCTTAAGATAATGATATAATTTAAATATATGTAAGTACATACCTCTGATAGTATCGACAGGTAGTGGCACCATCCAACAACAACAAGAAGAAATAAAAAACCTTTAAAACTTCAAAGGTGCTAAAACTTGTAATCTAAAGGAAGCTAGAGATTTTCTAGGGTAAGGCGCACTAGAACAATAAAAATTAGTCCCGACACTTCACAAAACCTTTCACTGCAACTGGTGTTGGCACTGCAACTAGAATGAAGGAACTAGCATGAAGGAACTGACATTGCAAATGCAACTGATACTGAAACTACAACTGATACTGCAACTGTAACTGCAGCTACAACTGTAACTGATACTGCAACTGCAACTACAACTACAAATGGTACCGCAAATTCAACTTCAACTACAAATGGTAATGCAACTTCAACTTAGGGTTTTATGAGGAAACCCTAATTTCTCAAACTTCAAACTTCAGAATTCTGATGCAGGGAAGTGATGCACCTTGCATGGGAGAGTTCCTAAGTGATCTTAATTTCACCAACATCCTCCAACAAAGGTAAACATGTCACTCTTAGGGTTTGTGCATAAAACGTAATTATGCAGCAACTGTAATACTAAAAACTGAACTTTGGAGAGGGTGCGTTGAGGCTAGCCACTTCTTATAAACTGTGAGTTGGTCTCTTTTAGGCCTGCTCTGATATCATGTTTAGTTTTACTTATGCAGCTAGTTATTACAGTTCTTCTTTATTATTATAATCATTTAGCACATTAGCTTCATAAATAAGATCACTAAAAGAGAGTAAATCACAGAAACAATAGAGACACACAGATTATCCTAGGAAACCCTCATGGGGGAGAAAACCCAACAAAAACTTCCTCAATATAGATAGACTAAATACCAAACAAGATATCCTCCTATACTCCTTCACTAGGAATATTAGCACACCACTTAAACAATAAATACCAAGACACAGACCAAGAACCCTCCTTGACATCACACTTAGCTACAGTAGTAGTTCCTCCAAGATTTTCACACTTATTCATAACTGCATAGCTAGTGTGGTGAGTGTGTTCAAATGAGACACCATTCTCACATATAAATACAAGTTATGAGGTGGTGCTAGGGTTGTGACTCTTCACTTGGTGGATCTGACTTCTCCTAGAAGTGGCTAAAACAAATTTACAATTACTAGTGGCCGACTTTACAAATACCACCATACAAATACATGTTTGACCAATCCAAAAAAGGGGATTTGATCTTATACAAGACTAGACTTGATCAATCCACAAAAGGGGATTTGATCTTATAGAAGACCCGACTTGATCAATACACAAAAGGGGATTTGATATATACAATAATGAATCAAATATAAGTAGAATATTCTTCGAAGTTACAATAATTCAACACCACTCTCATGAGAAAATAACATTCATTGATTTTATCTTCGTAGATCGAATCAAGACCATTCACAATAGATTACACTCTTTGATTTCCTGAAGTGGTTTTCCCCTGTGATATAATGTAGGTCATAGATCTTGTTCAAGTGGGATAAATAATGGTTGTTCATGGTGGTTTATCCCCTCTTCACCTTGGTGAACCCCATATCCTATGATAACATTCCTACCATGGATATAAACTAGTAGGACACTAGATCTACCATTCATGATAGTAACCAATTATATAACCCTTGACTAACATATCCCCCATGATGCGATGTTATATGTTGATCTTATTTGGGTGGAACAAATCATGGTTTTTCTCGATGGCTTAAAAATTTTGGTTCCTTGATGAATTTCCATTTCATAATTGAATTTATACTGCTAATCATGTCTTGGCATGGCCAAACTAGATTATCCATGAGAGCTAGGGACTTAGTGAAATCAAGTGCGTAGTTTAATCCCTTTGAGCTAGAGAAGAGGGAGATAACAAAATTCTTATAGAATTATTAGATGTCTACCCTAGTTTTTATTTAGGGGAACATGACACATCTTACAAATATGGGAGAAACACTTGACTTACCCTTAGATGAGGTAGTTTTAGATATTTAAGGTCTTTGAGTGTATTTGAAACAAAATTTTGGGTAGAAGTCTCAATAGGTGAAAATATTGGCTTCTTTTGTGGGATTTTTCCTCCTTGCAAGGTGCCAAGAACCATATATCTTGGGTGAATTAGAAAAATTTCTTATCAATTGGGATATGGAGTCAAAAATGGGGCCATGGAGTCAAAATTGGGATAGGGAGTCAAAACTTTCATTCCTCTCAATATATATATATATATATTATAGTGGATAGAAAATAAAACTAAAAGCTATAAATTCTAAAAGTAAAATGTTGGAATTGATTAAGAAAATTGGAAAACTTACCTACTTAAACTAACTACCAAACTAGCCAACTAGGTTACATGGCACCACTAGTGTAACAATGTATGCAATTTTATAAGGTTATGGAATTGTGCATGAACATGGATAACAAGGAAGGATAAATTATTAGGTTTTGATAGGTAAAATGGCAAGGTAGTAAATCCCCAATGGTTGTATAATGTGCCCAAGAGAGGAAATAACTGCTTGAGGCACAAACAAAACTAGCTCAAAATTAGGAAACCCCAAAATCATGATAAGTGTAAATATAGGAAAAGAATGAATGAGTTACCCATCTCCAACATTTTATTTTCTACTCTCCTTTGTGGAAAGTATCCTTCATCCATCTTGCAATTGAGTCTTCGTGAAGAATCATTTATATAATGAATTTGGGCTCAAAAGTAAGTACAAAAAATAGATCAAGTTTTCTCTTCAACACCAAATATGCACTTATCATTTGTTTCAAAGGTATACAATCAAATTTTCCATTTTTTTCATCTTCATGATCATGTCTTCCATGAAAGACAAAATCGTCACTTTCTTGGAAATATGAGACTCGTCATATTTTGACAATATTCAATCTCATACGAGCACTCTTTTTCCTCTTAATCGTTGTTGCTCAAAAAATGAAAATGCCTATGGTGAAGGTCTCTTTCTCTTTGATGATTATTCCCAAAAAAAGAACCACAAGATATTTATCATTATGTGAAGGGACAACTCCCAATGCCTCCTCATTTTAAATGGATGGTTGATTGTACTCATTGTCCATGTGAAACATGTGAGCCGATGGAGTTTAAAGATTATTTGATTCACATCACTATTGATCAAATAGGATTTGATTCACCAAATGGTTCATTATTCTCAAATCGTTTACACCGAGGCCCATTATCTTCTTTAACTTCATCCTCTAATTCAACATTATAATCGAATGAATGTTCATTAACAACAATATATTTTATAAGAGAAATATGTTCATTAAATACCTCATCAATTTCATGGCCTATGTGTTGCAAATCACCATCTTATTTTCTTTCATCATATTGCTACCATCTACTTGCACAAGAAAAGGAGGAAAACTCATCATCAACATTTTTGACATTTTCTTCCTCACGTTTCCCTTGAAATTCATGCAAAACCATCTCATTTACCAATTTGTCCAACACATACTTGCTACTAACAAGGGTCCCAGGAACTTATATCATGTGTTGCTTGGAATATTCCTCATAATTCTCATTCACCTTCTTTAAAACAATATTTATAGCAACATTTAATTGATGATCAATGAAACCCACATGCACATTAATCTTCCTCATAGAAGTTTAATGACCAATATTTACATGGAATTCTATCCCAAGAAGACATTTAGGTTGAAGATGATTTTCAAATTCATTAAAATCCCCATTTCATCAAGAGCCAAAGTCCTACCATAATGAAATCATTTCCTTGTGTATCCATTGGGTGGAAATTGTGTATCCAATGGGTGGAAATGATTCCTATAGTAATTCATTTTACATTTCTAAGGACAAATAGGGTGTTCTCCAACTATTAAAGGACAAGTTGGATATATCACAAAATATGATGAAACAACAAAAAGATTAACATCACCGTAAAAGGGAATTTCAAGTGGCGGATAATATCCTCCCTTCATCCCTCGTTCAATTCATACATTCTATATGAATTAAATTAAAAATCTAAAGCACTATGTATGAGATCTAATAGAGAGGATAATGAGAATTCCTCTATTTAATCTCCTTACCATGTTTGTTTTTCTATACCAATGCAAAAAGATCCATTATTACTTTGGAATATCCCCCAAAATTATTCCATAAATGACAGTCAATTTAATCAACCTATTATTTAAGTTGTTGACTAGAAAAACTACCCAACCTCAATAGTAGGGGTTTAACCTAGAAAGGAGGCCGGATTATAATATTTATTATTTAGTATGGAAAAAACCTTTGGATCAATGATATGCCAACCATTCGATGATATTTGAAAAAAATAAGATTTTCTTTAAAATATAACATATAAAATTAAAAGATCTAACGAGTTAACTTTAAATGAATGAAAATATATAATACAAGCTAGAACTATTTAAATGCAATGATTAAAAGCAAAAGGGTGTGTAATTAACTATACATTTTTTCTTAGAATTTAAAAATAATTCTGAAACATTGAAGAACTCAAACTAACATATACATTGGAATCTAATAAAGAGTGATATTTTGATCATATACATAATATGTTTTCACTTTTAATTTTTCTTAGAATTTAAAAATAATTCTGAAACATTGAAGAACTCAAACTAACATAGACATTGGAATCTAATAAAGAGTGATATTTTGATCATATACATAATATGTTTTCACTTTTAATAAAACTGATATATTTCTAAGAAAAGAGTTGAATAAAGAATATCAATATCATTTGAAGAATAATTTGAAACACATAAAATATTTCTTATAATACATTCCATGTTGTTGTAAAACCTAGAATAATATATGAGTCACAACAAGCAAGAATTCACTTTCTTCAGAAAAAATCATTTTATTCAAAGCTGGCTTCTTAGTATGAATAGTATGCAAAAATATTTTTTACAAAATTGTTGAGATAAAAAATATCTTATCCTATATTTTTTCTCCTACTTTCACACGATGATAGTAATTTATAATAACTAACTTCATATTTAAAAACCTAACTACTTGATGAACTAGCTGATTGGTCCTTTGTTGAGACTTATCCAACTTTTCCCTTTCTTCAAATTAGTAGACTTTTACATAACTTGATATGGGAAAAGTATGTTGATTGGGTGGGTGCTATAAAATATATAGTTTCATAGAAAACCTATTTATATATTTATCTATTTTGGGTTTTGGATACGAACTATGTTCTTAATTTATTTATTTTTTGGGGTCAAAAAACATTCCATCTGAATTTTATCTATATATTTTAAATTATGAATATCAACGTTATTCTTCTAAATAAATTTCTTATAAGACTCTATTACTTAAGTTGGGAGGAAATTATATGGTGGTCTTGTTATTGCAGGGGCAACAAGAGTGGAAATTTCACCGCTGTCTCATCAATACATATTCCCTAGCACTTTAGGTTAGCTCCTAGAAGCCACAGAGGGTATGCCAACTAATGAAAGTAAACCTCTTCCAGTGAAACAAAACCATGCAATTATATGTTTTACTTTAAAGAATGCACAAAATATATAACATTACAATGAATTAGAATTCCAATCAATGATTACAATACTCTAATGATATTCAACTAGAAACAATTGCATGAATCACACTTATATCAACTTCAAAGAAAGGTTTAAGAGCTAGTGGATATATGTGCCAAATATGATATGTAATATAAACACCATTAAAAACTTCAAATTAGTATTTAATTCTAAAAACACTTGCTAAATATATATTCAATAAAAACCAAACTATTGTTAGAGACAATTTCTAAAGATACATAAACATGAACTAAGCAATAACTTGTAAAATGGATGATGAATCCCATATGTTTTCACAAGTAAGAACTTGGAATTCATCAAATAAACCTCTAAGAAAATGATAAGAAATTATAAGCACATTAGAGATTAAAAACCACCTTATATATGTATGATAATCTTGATAAATAATCTGGGAATGAAGAAAAGGCTAGGATCAAGAAAGAAAACACCTTGAAGTACCAAACCTTAGCCTTCGGGTTTCACCAAATCTGATTTTTAATACTGCAATTTGATTTCCAGATTTGAGAACCACCTTAAATCAATCTAAAGAACAATATATAACACCTTAAACCTCAATGAAATAAGGATGAGCTGCCTCCTTAGCATTATAGATCAACAATTAAGCATAAACCCTAGGAATACTAAGTCTAGGAAATGAAACAATCCATTAAGTTTACACTATACAATAAATGAAATCTAAATGAATGATTTTCATTGATTTTCACCCTTACATTTCTTATTAAACAATAGTTTTTATTATTATTATAAACTTTTAGGTTTTTTAGTTTGTTGTTGGATATAGGACTAGTGGTTTTTTTATCCAATTAGTGCATATGGGTTCAAGAAGTATGCCCCTTTAAGAATTGGTCATTTCTATCTTAAGGACTAGGGTAAGAAATTATAACCTTGAACGAAGAATAATGTAAATATTAATCAAGATAAGCTAAGAGGACCAAGGCTCTACAAGAAGGGATTCCACAAAGGAAAACCCCTTCATCAACAAGATCAACTATAACTTAAATAAAATGTTTAAAAACCCTTGCCAAGGAACCAAAAGGAAAAATAAAGCAATGGATTAAGTAATTACCCAAGTCAACATGAGAAGAAGGAAGGAACAAACCCTAGAATGTCTCCTTTGCAAGTGGTTAAGTAGATCCTCAAATGGATTGATCTTGAAAACTAGTACAAGACTTGATTCACCATAACAAATATTTAATGCATAAAGATGATAACCAAGAAAGAGAAAGCTCAAATAATTGACACCAAAACCTCAAAAGGAATATTTTATATTAATTTTAGTCACACATGATCCAACTATTCACAACAATTTGGAATGATAGGAGAGACTCTATTTATAGAGGAGGATACTACATCCTTCTCATTCTTTATTAATTATTTTTCCCTACAATGAGCCTAGGAGACTTTTCATCCACACAAAGGAGCCAAATTCAATACATAATTGAATTATTCCACATGTACATAAAACCCTCATGAGATGTGAAGATCCCACAAAGAATGGGGTTGGTTTTCTCCCCTATCACAACGTTCCAAATAAAGAGTATTGTGGAGGCCTCAAAACATGGTGAATCAACCTCCCAAACAAGAAAATATCTAACATTCCTCTCCTTAATGTGGAAGAACCTCATGAAAATGTGGACAATGAAATCAAAAGTATATGGCCTCGTCATAATGTGATCAAGGGATGAACAAAAGTAATCTATAAGGTATGACCAAGCCCTGAAATCGAGCAAAGATTCTCCACAAGTTAAGGAAGATCCATTTCCAAGTCAAATTATCATTAAAAACACCCACAGGACTGTCATAAACCCAAAACATGTAGGTCGATACTCAAATCATGTGAAATACACCTCCACAATTGGTGAAATAAAAAGGGTTCTCTAGGATCTCCAATGTGACATGTGTAGAGGATGTCCATGTGTGAAACACTAGCCCAAATGTGCCTTGGAGGATGTGACTAATGCCTCAGACCATGTTTACGGCCTCAAGAACTTTGACACTACCTTGAGAGACATGAAATTAAGTGAACATATGGATAATTATCTCTGATAGTAGATTTCCAAAATGTGATGAATATAAAAGAGAGAGATCCACACTTAGGAATACAATAAGTGTACTATACATAGGTGTGACAACCTTTACAAAGAGAAACACATTTACATCATATACAAAAGGGTAAAATACCATGCAGCTCCCCTAGATCATGTGTCCTAGTAGATCCACCCCAACATGGTTTCTTACCTAACCCAGATAATAAATTATTAACATGATGAGAGTTACCAACATCAAGGGGTAGTTGACAATAGCCATAAGAGAAAAAACCAATCTTGAGATGGGGACTAAAAGAATGGGCCATGACTGACCACATGGGGTTTGGAGATACCACATAAGGTCCATACTAATACATAGAACATCTAAGCATGGTAGAATGCAATACATTAGTGAAAATACAACCACACTTTTGTCTAATCATGGTATATAAATAGGGAACATAATATGCTCATATGATGGTCCACATGTGGTGAAAAAATATAGGGTACAATGAGGTGAATATAAGGTGTAACAACTGGCTCCAAATCAAGGACATTTGCTCATATTGAGAGTGCATGATAACTCCAGAATATGGGAAACCTGTGGACTTGAAACATTCTCAACCAATGGACATTAAATATAAGTGAGTGTTAAGACAGAAGTTCCTTTTTCCATTCCCTAAAAGAGAAATAAATCCATTCGTAAATGAAATATATATCCAAGCACATGTTAGTAGTACCACATTTCAAAGAAAGATATGTACTTGTAAGCAACATTTAACTTTTTATTCTAAAATGAAAAGAAATTCAAAAATCAATAAAATGAAATCACACAAGTAAGAAAGTGTAAGAAAACTCACTATGGCATAAGGATGTCCCATGGAATTAGATATTTCCTTCATATAACATCTTTAGAACTTCCCTATTCACAGGAAATGATTGTCTCTCACAATCCAAATGACTTAGATAAAAATAATTATTACCTACCAAATAATTTCAAACTTACCATGATCACTTTCCTTTTCATTTATTTTGTTCCACGTGAGAACACGATCACCTTTCTAGAAATTTCTTGGGTGATGCTTCTTGTCAAACTTTGTCTTCATATTTTTTCTGAATCTTTGCTAGATGATCAAAGGCATATCTTCGATTCTCATCAAGCTTAGTAAACTAGTTGATTCTATATTTCTCTACATCTTGATCAGATGAAAACCACTATGTTAAATTGTAAACTTGTATCTTCAAGTGAACTAATAATGTTACATCCATATCATACACCAACTCAAATGGGTTGTTTCCAATGGAATCTTTCTTAGTTATTCCACCATCCCATATATCTTACTTTATATTGATAAGCCAATATTTCTTGTTATCCCCGACCATATTCTTTATAATGGCCATCAAAGTATTATTAATTTACTAAGAAATACCATTTCCTTAAGGGTAGTAGGTGGAGGAGTGGGATAGTAAAATTCCATAGTTTAAACAAAAATATGACAACTATGAAGAATTGAATGCTTTGTCATTGTCAAAAATAATATTTGTTGGCACTCTGAAACAAATGATATTATATTCCAAAAAGTCAATGAAAACCTTACTTATAGCATTCTTGGTTGGTATAGCTTCAACCCACTTTGTGAAGTAATCTGTAGCCATGAATATCCATATGTAACCATTTCTAGAATTGTCTTTAAATTCTCCAATAAAATCAAGGCCCCATTGTTGGAAGGGTGCTTCCACTATGATTGGTTGTAAATGAAGGGTTGATAGCTTCTATTTTCCTGTAAAGATTTGACAAGGCTAGCACAATCTTACAAACTTGAGGACATTTTAAAATACAATAGGCCAACAGTAACCATGTCTTAAAATCATGTGGGTGGTGGTTCTTTCTAAATGGTGTCTGCCACATAAACTCTTATGAAACTCATTCATAAAATTCTTAGACTACTCAGGGTGTGCACATCTAATAACCAATCCATAGATCTATATTTCTCGATCCAAGGCCTTGGTTGATAAAAACAAATGGAGGCCTTCAATATTAATTCTCTTATTTTATGATCTATCAGGTGATTTGGACTCGTAAGATTCTTAATATAATAGACAATATCAACATACCAATATTGATTTTCCAATTCTTCCAAAACCACTAATGTCATATGGAAATGATATTTTTTCATTCTAAGGAAAATTTGATTCCTTATTGCATCATCTAATCTAATCCTTGAACCTTGACCAACTTTGTGGGTTTAATTTCCAAATCATACTCTTGAATCTTTGACACCCACATGCCTCTAGTTCCCAAAAAATCTTGTTGAGCCAAAATGTTTTTTATTGTAGAGTGAGGAACATAGGAAACTATATTTGAGTAAACCACATAAGTTCTTAAATGATTTAGAGACTTAATAAGAGTGCAAGCTTTATTTTCACTACAAGGAGAACACCTTCTTGTGGAGTGTTTTACGGAATATCATAGAAACATCTATCCCTTCTATGTTTATAGCAAAGTCTGTTAGTGGAGGTTGGCGACCAGATGTATTTTTATTGGTGAATCTTTACGGTACATACACATCGATACGTACATAAACAATAACACACCAGTTCTTCAATGTTCAAAAGCAATGTCATACATTATATTAAAAATAACATGCATTTAATAAAGTGCATTGGTGCCATTGAACATTATGCATCAATGCACATCTCTATCGTTAGGCGCACCATAGTAGGGTAAATAAAAAAAATATCAAATCGATCTTCATTGTTACAATGCATCTCGTTCTTCCAAACTCTCAAGCAAGCACCGATGCTCACCCTCTTTCCAAAGACTCCATGTTTTCAATGCTCTACAACGACTTGGATAATTCCATTGGTAGATTCTATAGATTTCCAAATTTTGGAAATTACTAGGAATTTTCAATTCCTCTCAATGGTGAAACCATGCCTCCTTGGGACATAATATTCTAGGTAAATTGTTTATTACCTTCCTATTTGCATTTTCATCAAATTAAACTTTGAATTTAGCTTGAAATTTGGCATTTTTTTCAATTTTTTTTCCAATTCCATGTGGTGTGCCTGAACACTTCATCTTTCCCTGAAGTGGTGCATCCGATGTTAACTTCACATTAAGAACCACCCCCGATGTGTCTAATATAAATGTATGCAACAATTCCATTCAAGGAAGAACAATGCGATAAATTTAAAAAAAAAAGGTGCATCCTTTGGAACGCCCTGAAATCGACGCGTAATTGGTTTATCCCAACACTGATACATTTCACTTAATTAAGTGCATTTGTAACTTAACCATATATTAAATTTAATGAAGTAGTGAAACCATTTTAACCAAATTCACCAGTGTTGTTTACAGATTTACACCGGGACATATATTGACTAACTTATCATAGAAGTGCATCTCAATGGATGCCCCATTCACAATTATATATACTTTACAACACACTATTGAACAAAATGTTGGTGCTCCAATATCACAGTAGTACCAATGCGTTAATAGTAACACATCGCACCACTTCAATTGCGATAAATCAATTAAACCTAGAAGTTCCCATATGTTCATAAAACACACCAATTCTATAAAGAGAACGACACTGAGCCAATTTTTTCACAATCTATCAGAGTGGTGCATATTATTTGATGCATCATTGCAATAAGTAAAAATGTGAAAATAAGCATGGAGCATCGATGCATAAACTCTAACAATACACACAATGACATGTTTTGAAAAATAAGCACCACGGTTCCTCTGTTATAAGACAACACACTGCTAGACATCATCTCGATGCTATGATAAAAATGACACACTAGTTCTTTCAATTTAACAAAGTGCACTGACGATTTTGCGTGCCATAAATTTTAGCATCGTGGCACATATTTATTAACAAAATGAAACGGTGCGGTTAAAAGCAATGCACCAAGAAAATATTGTATGATTTTTTGTGTTAGCCGGGCATTTCATTAGATGCCTCGTTATTGGTTCTCTATACAAGCCAACATATCAAAAAATGTATTGTTGGTGCTATAATAACATGGTTGCACTAGTGCATTCATATTATTACATTGAACCGCTTAAGTTGTGATGAAACAATTCAATCTAGTGGTGCCACAAGAGTGACAAATTGACCGTTATAACCGTTCCTGTCTTTGACAAAGTGACCTAATTATAACAAATAAATAGGTAAAAAAGGAAATATTTAGGTTGCGGTCATTGCAATTGCAACGACGGTGACCTAAATTGACATATAAATATTTGACGATTTAAAGATGTTGCGACAATCTTGCTATAACAACGACAATTCTGAAAGGGTAATTTTGTGCGGAAGAATGTCGCAGAATATAGTTAGAGGTGGGGAAAAAAGTAAAGTGGGTAAAAAGGGTGATGGTAGATGTTATTTCCCTTGCAAAAAATGTTTCCTCATACGTCCCGTAAGAATTTTAATAGCAACAACTACAAAACATTGTAGGAAATATGGGCACATTGATGGCGGATCGAATGAATATCGTCCCATGGTAATTAGCTATATATTCATTATCTTTTTTTATTTTGTCAATTTTATATAAAATTATATATATGTATATATATATATTGTTTGAACTTTTGTTATAGTATACACTAATTTTGCATGATTTTTTGTAATTATAAAATTAGAGTTTCCCTCTAACTTTCCCTCTAACTTTCCGCAGAATATTGCACCAAGTATTAGTAGAAATGATGTTGTACAAGATGAGGAACATCATGACCAAGCAAATGAGGATCTCATGGAAGAAGATGATGGGACAAATCAAGTTAATGATCCCATGGAAGAAGATGATGGGACAAATCAAATGATCTAATATTTGTTTTTGTAGCCAGATGAGGATGGGGACAATGCTGGTATTTATGATGAACCTCTATTAGAAAAGGCAAATAAACGACTTTATGAAGGATCAAGAGAAAATATTCTCTCCACTACATTGCTACTAGTGAACTTAAAGGTTATGAATAATTTGTTGAACACTTGTATGACACAGATCCTAAGGTATGTAATATGTTTCATCTCATATTATACATAAATGTTGATTTTTTTCTATTTGTTTTTAGTATTAATTAATGTGTAAAATAAGAATGCAATTTTTACGATTAATATTCTTACATTAACTAGTTATTTGTTATGGTGTAGATTGTTAGGTGAATTTTTGTTACCATCGAAATCGATGGAAAAAATAACTTCCAAGGGGTTGGAACCAGGAGTGAGGGGTGCTCTAGCTAAAATCCTATGCCAGGAATTCAACAGAGATGATGGTTCCTCAATCCAAGTCTCGATTTTCATTTTATGCCCAATTGCAAGTCACATCCAAACCATTTCGGGGACTCTTGGCCAATTCCCGCTCAGGGCATAAAAGACTAACGGAGAAACATTTTTGAGTTCCATGAGATGTTGCAAGATTGTTTAGGCATGGAATAGGTGACTATATTTTCCATCCACTCCTGAGGCACGGTTTCATAAATTGGACCCCTTAATCCAAATGTTGGTTTGCTTCAAACTGAGCAAAACACTAGTTCTTGAAATCAATGAGTAAAGCAACCTCTGAGGCATGGCACCCAGGAGAGAGGGGTGCTCTAGCTAAAATCCTATCCCAAGAATCCATTGGATTCGACGATTCCTCAATCTGAGTCTTGGTTTTTCATTTTATGCCTAGTTGCAAGTCGCATCCCAAACCATTTCGGGGACTCTTGGCAATTCCTCCTCTGGGCATAAAAGCCTAACGGAGAAGCATTTTTGAGCTCCATGAGATTCTTCATGCATGTTTAGGAATGGACTAGGTGACCTCATTGTCCATTCGCTCTTGAGGCATGGTTTCATAAATTGGACCCCTAAATCCAAATGTTGCATTGCTTCTTACTGAGCAAAGCACTAGTTATTGAAATAGATGAAAAACACAACTTGCGAGGGGTGATCTAGCTAAAATTATATGCTAGGAATCCAACAGAGATGACGGTTCCTCAATCCAAGTCTTGATTTTCGTTTTATGCCCAGTTGCAAGTCACATCACAAACCATTTTGGGGACTCTTGGCCAATTCCCGCTCAGGGCATAAAAGACTAACAGAGCAAACTTTTTGAGTTCTGTGAGATGATGAAAGCTTGTTTAGGCATGGAATAGGTGACCAAATTATCCATCCACTCTCGAGGCATGGTTTCATAAATTGGCCCCTAAATCCAAATGTTTCATTGCTTCTTACTGAGCAAAGCACTAGTTATCGAAATCAATGAAAAAAACTACTTCAGAGGGGTTGGAACTGGGAGTGAGGGATGCTCTAGCTGAAATCCTATGCCAAGAATCCATCGGAGTTCAGTTCCTCAATCCGAGTCTCGGTTTTCATTTTATGTCCAGTTGCAAGTCGCATCCCAAACCATTTCGGGGACTCTTGACAATTCATCCTCGGGGCATAAAATCCTAACAGAGCAACATTTTTGAGCTCCATGTGATTATGCAATCTTGTTTAGGCATGGAATAGGTGACCACATTTTCCATCCGCTCCTGAAGCATGGTTTCATAAATTGGACCCCTAAATCCAAATGTTGCATTGCTTCTTACTGAGCAAAGCACTAGTTATCAAAATCGATAAAAAAAACAACTTCCGAGGGGTTGGAGCCAGGAGTGAGGGGTGCTCTAGCTAAAATCCTATGCCAGGAATCCAAAAAACATGATGGTTCCTCAATCTGAGTCTCAGTTTTCATTTTATGCCCAGTTTCAAGTCGCATCCCAAACCATTTCAGGGACTCTTGGCCAATTCCTGCTCAGGGCATAAAAGACTAACAGAGAAACATTTTTGAGTTCCGTGAGATGCTCCAAGATGTTTTAGGCATGGAATAGGTGAATATATTTTCCATCTACTCCTGAGGAACAGTTTCATAAATTGGACCCCTTTGTTGGAATGTTTTATAGGCAGCGTATGCTTGTCATTGATGGCAAGTATAACAACGATGATGGCTTGAGTACAGGTATAATGTGCCAAGCAGGCACCAGAAGTATTTTGGGAAGACGCAGTAAAGAAAGATCGTGAAGACCAGAAGAGATAGTGCAGAGGTGCACGCATAGTGCAGTGTATGTGTGTTTGTCATTGATGGAAAAGATCATGAACAAAAACACACCGATGATCGCATGGCAAAATCAGAATCTAAATTCCATTTCAGGTATCAGAAACAAAGACTCCATTTTGGAGTTCTAGATACCGGGAGTTGGAGGAGTCAAGAGTCGAGACTCTTCATCACAGGAGTCCTGAAGTGCCGAAATGCAAAATGCCATGAATCCAAAAATAGGCACATCAACCAGAGTTTCGGATATCGGGAGTTGGAGGAGTCAAGAGCCGAGACTCTTCATCACAGGAGTCCCGAAGTGCCAAAATGTGAAATGCCGAAAATCTCGAAACAGGCACATCGACAAGAGTTTCAGATACCGGGAGTTGGAGGATTCAAGAGTTGAGACTCTTCATCACAGGAGTCCCGAAGTGCTGAAATGAGAAACGTCAAAAATCCTGAAACTGGCACATCAACCAGAGTTTTGGATACTGGGAGTTGGAGGAGTCAAGAGTCGAGACTCTTCATCACAGGAGTCCCAAAGTGCCGAAATGCGAAATTGCGAAAGCACTGTATGGATAAGTGCTTGGTCACCGTCGATGGTCACATCGTTGAAGAGCTGTAGAGAAGAGCTCCAAGAGACAAGCTTCATTTTGAAGGTTGGGACTTGGAGAGTCGAGAAGACTCATCACAAAATCACCGAAACGTGAAATGCAAAATGCGTGTTTAGAATTGGCCCCTGGTCATAACCTATGGTCACATCGACGAAGGCTCAAGGGAGGAGGTAGCATGAAGCTAATCTCCATTTCTGAGATCTCGACTTGGAGAGATGAGATGCCTCACCACAAGAATGTCGAAATGCCGAAATGTCGAATTGCGAAATGGCGAAATAAGTGCGAGACCCATCATTTATGATCCAATGGTGCAGGTTATTCGGGAATATGATCGAAGGGCTACTGTTGCTCTTCACAGTTAATCGATTAGTGGCGATTCAGTTGCTGATGCGGTTTTTGGAGGTTCACAGTGTAACTGCTAGAAACGATTGATTTTTTCTGCCAGAGGAATCGAAGAGAGTTCAGGGTGATCACCAGAGAAGCTGAAGAGTCTCAAGGAATATGCCAGTGGAATGAAGATTGTTCATAGAGGTGATTGACAGATGGAAGAGCGTTGAAGCTTGTAACTGCAACAGAGAGGATGAGATTGACTATGACAGAGAAGACAAAGAGTCTCGACTGCTAGAGAGGCTAAGGAATCTCAGCATAACACCCAGTGATGATGAATGCATGGCTATAACCACCAGAAAAGCTGAAGAATTGCCATGATGATGAGGTAGAGGACTCGACATGAGTAGAACATGCAAAACAGAGAGAGTGTGTTGATTCTTGAGCGAGCGAAGCAGAGAAAAAATTGAAGTGGCAACGAACAACCCGATGAACAGAATGGTGGCATGTTGAAGAGCATGCAGAGGCACTGTGCATGGAGGATGAAGAGGGTGCACAGATAGTATAAATATGCAGAATAAAGAAGAGATGGTTGTTGTTGTTGAGAGGGATTTATGCGTGTAGAAGGAGGCAGAGTGCAGCAGCCGAAATGCACAGAAGAGGAATGGTGCATTGAAGGGACATGGCGCACAGAGCATAAAAGGTAGAAGAACATAAAGCATAAGGGGAGTGTGCAGGAAGACATTGATGAAGGTAGAGTAGAGCAGTGTAGTAGAACAATGATAAGACCGGTAAGCCATTGATAAATATTGTATCACTGTGATAAACTTATATATATATCAAACTTTATATTTAATGGTGGTTGGGACATGCTAGGGAGGATTGTTGTCCTCAGAGGTTCAAGTGGGTGCTTGAACATAGGGAGTTGTAGTTTCCATCTGGTTGTAGCCAGAAAAACCAGGGTGGCAGGGTGGTGCAAGGGAGAACATTGGTTCTCTGATATACAGGTCGGTGCCTGTGTAACTGGAAGTTGGTGCTTCCATCCAGTTGGTGCTGGAACTCTTAGGGATTTGGTGCTTCCTTCTAGTGGGTGCTAGAGAAACCAGGGAGTCAGTGCTTCTTTCTAGTGGGTTCTAGAGAATCCAGAGAGTTGGTGCTCTCAACAAGTAGCA
>ML779442.1:256228-273108 GCA_009831015.1 Picea engelmannii | reverse complement strand
CCCCCCCCCCTCTCAGTTGTCCAACAATTGGTATTAGAGCCGACCCTTTTTATCTAAGGGTAGATCCTATAGATTAAACATGTTAAGCCATGAAGGAAATTAAACCAATAAGGCCCCTCTGTTCAATGGAACAAACTTTGCCTTCTGGAAAGTTAGAATGAGAACCTACATAATGGATTTAGGTGAAGATGTCTGGGATGTGGTAGATATTGGTTATGTAAAGCTAGTTGTACTAAATAATAAGGATGACAAACTGGAATTTAGCTTCAATGCTAAGGCTATGAATGTTATCTTGAGTGGGCTTGCAGAAGCAGAATTCGTAAAAGTTATGCACCTAGGAACTGCCAAAGAAATGTGGGACAAACTCATTAGCAGTTATGAAGGTAATGAGAAGGTAAAGGATGCCAAGCTTCAAACCTACAAAGTACAGTTTGAACAACTGAAGATGAAACTATTGGAAAATACTTTCTGAGAGTTGAAGAACTGGTAAATGCAATGAAAGCACTTGGTAATTTTTTTTAGGAACCTTCTTTAGTTCAGAAAAATTTGAGATCTCTACCAGATAGGTTCAACGCGAAGGTCTCTGCTATAGAAGAACTTAATGATCTAAAAACCTTGGAGTTTGATCAACTTCTAGGAACACTGACAAAATATGAAATGAGAATAGTTAAAGATAAACACACCTCCAGAGCAACATCATTTAAGGCAGACAAGATTGAGGATTCTGAGCTTGATGAAATTGAAGCAAAATTTGTGAAGAGACTGAAGAAGGGATCAGGAAAATACAAAGGTAAACTGCCTTTCAAATGTTTCAACTGTGGTAAGATAGGTCATTTTTCAAATAAATGTTCTCACAAAAGAGAGGATCAGACATGTGATGATGAGGAGAAGCACAAACACAAAAATTTCTTTAAAGAGAATAATTTTAAGAATAAAAGTCTTTGTGTAAACAATGATGATGATCCTTCAGATGATGAAGACAATGAATCCTCTATTGAAGATAAACTAAATGATTTTATGCTTATGGCTATGGGAGATCTTGATGATGAACACACAGGAGGTGAAATGGATGATGAACAAGCTGTGGTGGATATGGAAGGTGAATTAATCAGTGCTTTGGAAGAAATTGACAGACTCAGAATTAAGAACAGAAAGAAAAAACAATTGCTGATACAGTTTGAGAAAGACAATAAACAACCCGATGAAGAATTTGCCCTACTAAAAGTAGAATTAGAAGAGGCAAAGAAAATCGAAGACATTATGAAACAACATTTATCAGAAAAGAAGGTAAGATGTGAAGCTCTGGAA
The DNA here is from genome assembly GCA_009831015.1 of Picea engelmannii. Taxonomy (NCBI): domain Eukaryota; kingdom Viridiplantae; phylum Streptophyta; class Pinopsida; order Pinales; family Pinaceae; genus Picea; species Picea engelmannii. The sequence continues at coordinate 271,800 of ML779442.1, read as the reverse complement.
AAAAAAGTAGTGAAAACCAGGAAAGAGTTGGAGAAGCTTCAAGCCTTGTATCATCAGAATCTGTCAAGTATCAAAGCATAAGAAGGATTAACCTCCATTCTAAATCAACAAAGAAACCCAAAGTTGAAAGTTGGATTGGGGTATGAAGAAGGATCAAGTAGTGATCATCCAAGTAATACAGAACCTATCAAGTTTTTCAGATCCTCAAACATTGACAACAGTCACTCTGCAAAAACAAAGAAAGAAAATCAGCCACCAAGAAGGAATGAAAGAAAAAGTACCAGAACCGAATCTGTAGATCAGAGAGATTATCGGCGTGAAGGAAATCGACCTCCTCAAAGAAGACAATCTTTTTCAAGGTATAAAGGTTTTTTCTATGGTTATTGTTTTTTCTACTCTAATTTTGGTCACAAAGCTATAAACTGTTCTTTAAGATTTATATATGAACAATAAAGATATTCAACGAATAACCATATTCCACAACAAAGATCGAGACAACCAAGCAACAAACAACCTCAGACTATAAATCATGATATGGCTGGGAAAAGGACGCAGGTTAAACATAACAATAGTTATGAGAATAACAATTTCTATGATCTTCTATTTAGTGAACCAGAATGTTACATCTGTCATAACTATGGACATAAAGCTGCAAATTGTCGCTTAAGGAATTACAAGCCAGATTTGATCCCCACTACTGAAAATTTCAAGGTTTGGAAGAAGAAAGCAGATGACAAGTGTGGGCTAGTGTTATCATCCCAAAGACAAAAGAATCCCTGGTATATTGACAGTGGATGTTCCAAACATATGACTGGAGACAAAAGTAAGTTTCTAACTCTAAGTGAAAGTAAATTAGGGAATGTAACTTTTGGAAATGATGCGCCAGGAAAAATAAAAGGTAAAGGAATGGTAAGTTTGAGTAATGGCAAAAGGAAAGGTCAATATGTGTTGTTTATCTTATTAGTGTCAGTCAAGTCTGTGACCGAGGATGTGAAGTCATTTTTACCTCTAAAGACTGTAGAATAAAATCTGTGAATTCAAGACAGCTAGTTGCAAAAGGGATAAGAACAAAAAACAATGTCTATGTGTTAAAAGAAGAAAAAGAAGAATGCCACTTAAGCAAGTATGATGAAATCTGGTTATGGCATAGGAGACTTGGACATCTAAACTTTGACCAGTTAATCAAGCTCAAAAATCTTGAGGCAGTAAAAGATCTTTCGAGAATATCAAAGCCCCAAGATTCTATGTGTAAACCCTGCCAAGTAGAAAAGCTAACCAGGACATAGTTTAAGTCCAAGAGCTCTACTTCAACAAAGAAACCACTCCAACTAGTTCATATGGATTTATGTGGACCATCAAGACAGGAAGGCACAGGGAAAGAAAACTACTTCATGTTGATTATTGACGATTACTCCATAATTACTTGGGTTGCCTTTCTCAAGGAAAATGATGAAGCATTGGAGAAGTTTAAAAAATTTAAGGCTTTAACTGAGAATCAAACAGGCAAGAGGTTAAAGGTAGTAAGATCAGATAGAGGAGGAGAATTTATGTCAAGTGATTTCAAGGAATTTTGTGATAAGCATGGGATCAAGAGAGAATACACAATCCCAAGAACTCCACAACAAAATGGAGTAGTTGAGAGGCAAAATAGAACAGTGTAGCAAATGGCCAGGTCAATGATGAATGAGAAGAACATTGGTCAAACCTACTAGGTAGAAGCAATACACACAGTAGTCCATGTTCTTAACAAAGCCCACCTCATACCACAAAGTGACAAGACACCTTATGAACTGTGGTATGGGAGACCTACTTCAATCAAACACTTCAAAGTCTTTGGGAGTAAATGCTACATAAATAATAATGATGAGAACCTTGGGAAATATGATGACAGGGTTGATGAAGGTATCTTCTTAGGGTATGCTACAAATAGTAAAGGATACATATGCTATAATAAGAGGCTGCATAAAATTGTTGATTGTATTGACATAAAAGTTGATGAAGGAATCACAGTAAGAGAGGTGTACAATAATGAGTCTTCTACAGAGGACACAACTAAAACTGAAGATGAACAGGTCTAAGAATCAAAAAACAAAGACTCTGAATCAGATGAAGAAACAAATACTCAGACAGACTCAAATCAGTAGACAACTTCAAATTCCTCCTCCAGAATCACTCAAAAGAATCATCCTGCAAGTTAGATAATTGGTGAAAAAGACAAAGGTGTACAAACCAGGAGAAAAATAATCAAAAACACTGAACAATCACATATAGATTTCATATCCATACTGGAACCCAATAATTTTAATGAAGCTAGAAAAGATGACCATTGGGTTAAAGCAATGAATGATGAACTTGATCAGATTGAGAAAAACAATACGTGGGAGATGGTTCATAGACCTGAAGGTAAAAATATCATTGGTTCCAAATGGATCTTTAAGAATAAGTTGAATGAGCAGGGACAAGTTGTCAGGAACAAAGCAAGATTGGTCTGTAAAGGCTATGCTCAAATAGAAGGACTAGATTTTGATGAAACATTTGTGCCCATAGCAAGATTAGATGCTATGAGAATATTTCTTGCCTATGCTTGTCATAAAAGGTTTAAATTCTATCAAATGGATGTCAAGTAATCTTTTCTAAATGGATATTTAAATGAAGAAGTCTATATGGAACAACCAAAAGGTTTTGAACTATCTGATAACCCTAACTTAGTATGCAAGATGAAGACAGATTTATATGGGTTAAAACGAGCCCCTCATGCCTGGTATCACAGAATGGATATGTATCTCAAATACAAAGGGTTCAAGAGAGGTACAGTTGACAAAAATATATATATCAAAATAGAGGATAATCAATTTCTCATTGTGTTGGTCTATGTAGATGACATCATCTTCGGATGTAATAAGGATTCATTGGTACAATGATTTTATTTTGCCATGGAGTCTGAGTTTGAAATGTCTATGATAGGTGAACTGCCATTTTTTCTTAATCTGCAAATTACTCAAAGGTCTGAAGGGATGTTCATTTATCAAGAAAAATATCTAAGAGAAATGTTGAAAAGGTTTCAAATGGAAGATTCTAAACCTGTGGGCACACCTATGGTTACTGGATGCAAATTAAGCAAGGATGATGACTCACCTGATGTTGATCAAAGTTCATATAGGTCAATGATAGGCAGCCTACTTTACATCACAACATCTCACCTAGACATAATGCATGCTGTTGGAATGGTAGGAAGATATCAATTTGCACCTAAACAGAGTCATTCGCTAGCTGTCAAAAGAATATTCAAATATTTGAAAGAAACAATGAAATATGGCCTATGGTATCCTAAGAATCATAATTTTCAATTATCAGTCTACTCAGATGCTGATTGGGCTAATTGTATGGATGAAAGGAAAAGCATGAGTGGAGGTATGTTCTTCTTAGGAGATTCTCTAGTAGCATGGTTGAGTAAAAAGAAAGGTTCCATTTCTTTATCAACTACAGAGGTAGAGTACATTGCAGCTACTACCTGTTGCACTCAGGTATTATGGATGATTCAGACACTTGCAGACTTGGAGGTAAAATATGTTGCACCGATCCCAATTCATTGTGATAACACTAGTGCCATCAGTGTGTCCAAGAATCCTGTTTTCCACTCTAAGACCAAGCATATTCCCATAAAATACCATTTTTTGAGAGAGCAGGTCACCAATCAGATTGTTCAGGTCCATTACATTCCAACCACAGAACAAATTGCAGACATCTTTACTAAACCCCTAGCCAAGACACCATTTGAATATCTCCGACAGAAGATGGGTGTCATCCTGTCTCACACCTAAGAGAGTCCATCCTGTTAGGGAGAGTTTTTATTGATTGAATATCTGATACCTCCAAAAAATACTACAACAGCTCAGGGGGAGCATGTTTTCTTTGACATTGGTGTCAAAGGGGGAGAAAAGAATAGGTCTGGGTGCCTTTGTTGCCATCAATGCCAAAGGGGGAGATTGTTGGCATGTTTTATAGGCAGCGTATGCTTGTCATTAATGGCAAGTACAACAACGATGATGGATTGAGTATAGGTATAATGTGCCAAGCGGGCACCGGAAGTATTTTGGGAATATGCAGCAGAGAAAACTTGTGAAGAGTAGAAGAGATAGTGCAGAGGTGCACGTAGAGTGCAGTGTATGTGTGTTTGTCATTGATGGAAAAGATCATGACCAATAGCACAATGATAATCGCATGGAAAGATTAGAAGCTAAATTCCATTTCGGGTATCAGAAACAAAGACTCCATTTCAGAGTTTTAGATACTGGGAGTTGGAGGAGTCAAGAGTTGAGACTCTTCATCACAGGAGTCCTAAAGTGCCAAAATGCGAAACGTCGAAAATCCCAAAATAGGCACATCAACCGGAGTTTCGGATACCGGGAGTTGGAGGAGTCAAGAGCTGAGACTCTTCATCACAGGAGTCTCGAAGTGCCGAAATGAGAAACACCGAAAATCCCAAAACAGGCACATCGACCAGAGTGTCGGATACTAGGAGTTGGAGGAGTCAAGAGTCAAGATTCTTCATCATAGGAGTCCCGAAGTGTCGAAATTAAAAAGTCCGAAAATACTGAAACATACACATCAACTGGAGTTTCAGATACCGGGAGTTGGAGGAGTCAAGAGTCGAGACTCTTCATCACAGGAGTCCTGAAGTGTTGAAATGCGAAATTGCAAAAGCGATGTATGGATAAGCGCTTGGTCACCGTCTGTGGTAACATCGTCGAAGAGCTGTAGAGAAGAGCTCCAAGAGACAAGCTCCATTTCATAGGTTAGGACATGGAGAGTCGAGATGACTCATCACAGAATCCCCAAAACATGAAATGCGAAATGCATGTTCAGAATTGGCCCCTGGTCATAACCTATGGTCACATCGACAAAGGCTCAAGGGAGGAGGTAGCATGAAGCTAATCTCCATTTCAGAGATCGCGACTTGGAGAGACGAGATGCCTCACCACAGGAATGCCAAAATGCTGAAATGTCAAATTGCGAAATGGAAAAATAAGTGTGAGACCCATCATTTATGATCCAACAGTGCAGGTTATTCAAGAATATGATTGAAGGGCTATTGTTTCTCTTCACAGTTAATCAATCAGTGGAAATTCAGTTGCTGATGCGGTTTTTGGAGGTTCACAGTGTAACTGCTAGAAGAAACTGATTGTTTTTGCTAGAGGACTCGAAGAGACTTCAGGGTGATCGCCATAGAAGCTGAAGAGTCTTAAGAAATCTGCCAGTGGAATGAAGACTGTTCATAGAGGCGACTGATAGATGGAAGATCATTGAAGCCTGTAACTACAACAAAGAGGATGAGCTCGACTATGACAGAGAAGAAAAAGAGTCTCGACTACTAGAGAGGCTAAGGAATCTCAACATAACACCCAATGATGATGAACGCATGGGCATAACCACCTGAAAAGATGAGGAATTTCCATGATGATGAGGTAGAGGACTTGACACGAGTAGAATATGCAGAACAAAGAGAGTGTGTTGATGCTTGAGAGAGCGAAGCAGAGCAAATATTGAAGTGGCAGTGAACAACCCGATGAACAAAATGATGGCACGTTGAAGAGCATGTAGAGGCACTGTGCATGGAGGACGAAGAAGGTGCACAAATAGTATAAATACGTAGAACAAAGAAGAGATGGTTGTTGCTGTTGAGAGGGATTTATGCGCGTAGAAGGAGGCAGAGTGCAGCAGCCGAAATGCACAGAAGAGGAATGGTACATTGAAGGGACATGGCGCACATAGCATAAAAGGAAGAAGAACATGAAATGTAAGGGGAGTGTGTAGGAAGACACTGATGTAGGTAGAGCAGAGTAATGTAGCAGAATAGTGATAAGACCTATAAGCCATTGATAAATATTGTATCACTCTGATAAACTTATATATAGCAAAATTTATATTTAAGGGTGGTTGGGAGGTGCTAGGGAGGGTTGTTTTCCTTAGAGGTTTAAGTGGGTGCTTGAACACAGGGAGTTGTAGCTTCCATCTGGTTGTAGCCAGAAAAAGCAGGGTGGCAGGGTGGTGCAAGGGAGAACATTGGTTCTCTGATATACAGGTCGGTGCCTGTGTAACTGGAAGTTGGTGCTTCCATCCAGTTGGTGCTGGAACTCTTAGGGAGTTGGTGCTTCCTTCTAGTGGGTGCTAGAGAAACCAAGGAGAAGGTGCTTCCTTCTAGTGGGTGCTAGAGAATCCAAAGAGTTGGTTCTCTCAGCAAGTAGCAGCTTGCAAAATATAGGTTGTAGCCTCATTATGAGTTGATTCTCATAAGTATGATAATGTATAGAATGTAACAATTACTTATCATATAAAGAAGCAGAGGTTTTTAACCTTTATGGGTTTCCTCAGGAAATATATGTCTCTCTATATTTCATATGTGTGAATGATGTTGAATGTTCTATTGCTTACTTCCCTGCATTATTGTGATTGAGATTAAGTGTTCTGCAAAGAGTTTAAAATAATCATAAATGTTTAAGCACGGTAACAACTGATTCACACCACCCCACTCTCAGTTGTCCAACACCCTTAATCCAAGTGTTGGTTTTCTTCAAACTGAGAGAAACACTAGTTCTCAAAATCCATGAGTAAAGCAACTTTCGAGGCATGGAACCTGGGAGAGAGGGGTGCTATTACTGAAATCCTATCCCAGGAATCCATCGGAGTTGACGATTCCTCAATCTGAGTCTCGGTTTTCATTTTATGCCCAGTTGCATGTCACATCGCAAACCATTTCGAGGACTCTTGGCAATTCCTCCTCCGGGCATAAATGCCTAACAGAGCAGCATTTTTGAGATCCATGAGATTCTTCATGCTTGTTTAGGCATGGAATAGGTGACCACATTGTCCATCTACTCGCGATGCATGGTTTCGTAAATAGGACCCCTAAATCCAAATGTTGCATTACTTCTTACTGAGAAAAGCACTAGTTATCGAAATCGATGAAAAAAACAACTTCTGAGGGGTTCGAACCGGGAGTGAGGGGTGCTCTAGCTAAAATACTATGCCAGGAATCCAACAGAGATGACGATAACTCAATTCGAGTCTTGGTTTCTGTTTTATGCCCAGTTGCAAGTCGCATCCCAAACCATTTTGGGGACTCTTGGCCAATTCCCGCTCAGGGCATGAAAGACTAACGAAGCGACATTTTTGAGTTTCGTGAGATGTTGCAATATTGATTAGGCATGGACTAGGGGACCAAATTATCCATCCACTCCTGAGGCATGGTTTCGTAAATTGGCCCCTAAATCCAAATGCTGCATTGCTTCTTACTGAGCAAAGCACTAGTTATCGAAATCGATGAAATAAAATACTTTCGAGGGGTTGGAACCGGGAGTGAGGGGTGCTCTAGCTGAAATCCTATGCCAGGAATCCATCGGAGTCGGCAGTTCCTCAAGCCGAGTCTCGGTTTTCATTTTATGCCCAGTTGCAAGTTGCATCCCAAACCATTTCGGGGGCTCTTGGCAATTCATCCTCGAGGCATAAAATCCTAACAGAGCAGCTTTTTTGAGCTCCATGAGATTCTTCAAGATTGTTTAGGCATGGACTAGGTGACCACATTGTCCATCCGCTCTCTAGGCATGGTTTTGTAAATTGGACCCCTAAATCCAAATGTTACTTTAATATCATGTCCTTAGTGTTATCACGTTAATATGTCCTTAATATGTCCAAAATCAAGAGGGATATCACATTAAATTAGGTGGTTGACCACTAATATTGGTAATTGTACCCTAGTCTAGTTGTGCATCGAGAACTAAAGATATACAAATTTTATTTAGAACTTTGAATATAGAAAAAAAAGTTCATAAATTGGAACTAGGATGATGATGGACTACTCACTAACAACACGTGCACATGCAACTGAAGGTACAACCAAACAGGTACTTGTCAAATATTTCTTTGTCGAGTGAGGAAAGCTTAGGAAAAATAGAGGGAAATGTGACTGCATATAGTAGAGATGATAAGCAAACAAGGACCAGAGGTGAAAAAGTTAGAAGAAAATTTTGTAGATGCATAAAAAATTTTCTTTCCGAAGGAGGATCATGCTCTTATGATGATGAGAGCATAGGAGACATAGAGATGCCACTCAGGTATAAGCATCTAGTGAATCAATGGGTACCTAAGGAACTACCTCCTATAGATGTTGACTCTGTTGTCAACAATAGGACATATCGCATTGCACCATCCTCCCTGCATGGCTTGGGGCTATTTTCCATGGATGGAATAATTGTTAAATACAATACAATAACTGAATTGATGGGATATGTCAGACCGTGTTACAATTATAACGATTGGATGTGGTTGGTCCAATACATTCAAAGTATGCAGAGATATGCACTCGCCGCAAATTATATACAACTAATAAACAAGGATAAAAATAAGGGAGGGACTATCTATATTTATGGAAGGACTAAAGATTCCAACAATATCGTAGGGTTTATAAAAAACACACGACCCGTGACAACAAACAAACAACCGAATTGCATATATGAGGGACGTGAAGAGAATCGGGTAGTCCTATGTGCAATAAAAAAGATATCTCCTAGGGAAGAGTTATTAGTGGATTACCATTTGAATCGAATAGAAACATTGACTAATAGTGTGTAGGTACTTATGCAACACCTCCTTAAGAAACCTCTTCTTATTGCATTATATTTTTTTATTATCTTTAACATTGTTGTAAATATTATATTTAACATTGTTTTTTTGTTATCGTTAAATTTTTTTAAAATATTTGGGGGTTCTAATTATATTATAATGTGGTAGGATGATCATGGAAAAGGGGCAGCTGCAGAACTTGTAAATGATTATCAATTTCCACTTTCATTTTACGTTATTTTTATTATTTGCTTATATAATTTTATTGAAATAACATTGTTTTTGTTGAAATTATATGTAGTCCGCAGGCCATGTTGATCATGATTCCTCCGATGAGGAGGGGTTTTTTTCATTCATTGATCCGATGGTCTTAATAAAAAAAAAAGATCGTTAAAGTGAACAAGGAACTTGCTAGATTCTTAGATCATCCAAATCAAACTCCCGATGTCAAAGAAAAGATCAAGCTCCTTATGTCACAACTTAACACATATAAGGTAATAACCATAATTTAAAGTGTTTTTTTTAATGTACTCATATATTCAATTATGATACTTTGTTCTTTAACTTTTACATTATCTCACAAAAAAACATTTTCTTTTTTATAAAGACATTTTTGGAGCCTGTTCAGCCCGGTGTTGGTAGTAGTGGTGCTACAAAATCCTGATACGGGTGGTCATACAGCTTCTAGAGTACTATTTCCTTCTCCATATTCCACACCTAATTTAGATAGGAGCCATGACACACACCACCATACATCCACACATCGGTTAGAGTATAGAGATGGTGGCAGAGATGAGGCTCATGGTCATGTGGTTTACATGGTTGAATTTCCTGGAGCTAGACATGTGACAAGCACGGGGACCCTTCCATGCACATTTTTGGTCCACGATAATGGACTTCCATTAAAACAATCAAGACTCCTAGGTAGTTTTAATTCATATTTTAATCATTTAATGTTGTCCTTCTCATACATAAATAATCTAGATTATTAATTTTAAATTAATGATCATATCTTTTTGTGTGTAGAAACAACCATTTTTATAGGCACCTAGAGAGCAAGGCCTTGTTGATTTTTGGGGAAAACTTACGCATGAGGTGGAATTTCCAGAATTCCAACCTCAAAAAGGAACTTATGGATTATCTTGAAGGCCTGTTTGGAGTAGACATGTTCAATAAAAAAGTGGTCACCTATGCAACAGGTGAATATTTAAAATATACGCGAGATGTTTATAGACGAATCTTGGAAAGAAATCCTAGGTATGAGCATTCTCCCTCAATTCCAAAGAGGGAGTGGAAGGCGATCATTGATGATGCAAAAGAGAAGATTTTGAAAAAAATAGGAGAACAAATAACTGGTACACCAAGATAAATTACGATATTTTGATTTCAATACCATCTTTATTTTTCTTTAGATCTAAATAAAAGTGTGGTTATATATAACATACTTGAAAATTTTGATGATAGGTTACCTGACACTTCGAAGGAAACCAAAGCAAGGATTTCCAAACATGGCCAACACAAGCTAGTCTAGGGAGACTACTCGAGGTTACAGTCATGAATCGTAAGTACCCAAACATCTTAAGAATATTATTTGTATCGCCTTACAACTTTTAGGTAATTGCAGCCAAAAACATTAAAAAACCATACCCTTATGCAATGCAGGGCGACGACTTCAGAATTGAAATCATGGAGGAAGACCTCCAACTTGGTTACAAGTACAGTTATAAATCCATGGTTGATCGTAGGAAAATCATGGGGCAGACCCCAAGATCCAGTTTGCGGGATAAGGTAAATAAAAATCAGTCCACAACCTTTCATTACTTATAAAATATGTAAATGTTTGATATCGTCCATAATTTAATGTCTTACTTTGTTTTAATCAGGGGAGCAACACCATCAACGAAACCATTAGTACTGGACAACAGAGCATTGATAGTGAAACACAACTAGAAGATCATAGTGCTCCCCAATAGCCCCATCCCAGTGAGGTGTAGCCCCAAGATGTTCCTGTGACTGAGGCCCATGACGGTAAAATGTCTATATATTAATAATATACTTAATAATTCTGTACTTATAAAGTTTGACGTTTCAATGGAAGAGAATGTCATAGTTGATCCTCCTCGACTTGAAGATCAAGTGAACAGAACGACAACCATTCCAACGACGCCGACTAGAGGACTAGGTAAATAATTACATTGCATAGTTTTTTTTTAATATTAATGAACTAATTCAATGATATTTAAAAATTGGGCATATAAATTTAATATTTTTTTATTTTTGTAGGTGATGGCCCCTCACAGAAGCATCCACGCCGTGGGTATGAGACCAAACGTACTCGGCATGAAAGGACTAAAACACCATCAACTGTTGAAGAACACCCAATAAACAAAGACATGGAGATGGATGAATTACTTAAGACCAGGAAATCACAAAAGAAGACTAAAAGAAATTCATGATGTCATGTAATAATTTTATAAGACAGTTAGATGTACATTATATAGGTGAACATGTAATGATGCATATAATGCATTGACATTATGGGTACTTTTTCATCTGATAATATACAGAAGGCTATTTCTATGGCTTGTATATATCTGTGAATGCAATTTTGTTATACACTTAATGATAATTTCAGCTTCTCTTATAAGACTTGGTATATATTGATTCAATACTCCTTTATTCAAGACATGAGAATGCAAGCAATACCTAGTGTCTTGTGCTTGGTATATGGAGTCTAGGAAACAAATAGAACTTGAATATGCAATATGCAACTTCTAAAATCTTGTGACATGATATATGCAACTTTGAAAGTCTTGTGACATGTGACATGTGGAAAGAATCTTTTCCAAGCAATGTGGAAACTTTAAACTTGGTGCACATGCAAAAAGAAATTTTGGGGAAGATGCAATAATAAGTTTTAAGGATTAAACATGAGGGGTTGGAAATGGCAATGTCAAACATTTTATAATATTTTTTCAGAGAATTACCCTTCTTTTCATTGTGTCTCACATGACAAAGAAACAAAATCACATTGCCATTGTCAATTTATATGTGGAGGGTTATTCAAGGTTTCAAGACTTTCTTCATATTTTCCTACTTTAATCCTCTCATGGTCATGTTAATCCATATAGAGGTCCATGATATAAACACTCATTGTTATAATGTTGACATAAATTCCAATCTTCACTTTTACGATTAGAGGGCACAATTTTGGAAATAATTTAATGTTTTTAGTTCCATGAAATTTATTTTGTTTCTTCAACAACATTAAGGATTAAACATGAGGGGTTGTAAATGGCAATGTCAAACATTTACTCTTTCACACATGTGCATCATCTCAATCTTCATGTCTACAATATGTGGAGGGTTATTCAAGGTTTCAAGACTTTCTTCACATTTTCCTACTTTAATCTTCTCATGGTCGTGTTAATCCATATAGAGGTTCATGATATAAACACTCATTGTTCTAATGTTGACATAAATTCAAATCTTCACTTTGTCGATTAGAGGGCACAATAATGGAAACAATGAGAGAGTTTTGACCATATTCAACTAATTGGTCCCTTTAAAAAAACTTAATTGATGTGCAAGGGAGAACTGTGTCTATGAGAAAAGACCCATTTTATCCCCCACATATATTCAATAAGGTGTGTGGAATAAACACACCCTCAAAACAAAACAAAAATCACTCCAAGTGAAGTTGTTGCATAACTCCAAACCATGTTCATATTTGGAGTTTCCTTCACAATATTTTGTCCTCAATGATATTAAAAGAAAATTCAATGGGTTGACCCAGTTTTGTGTTTACATTGTCCCTATTGACCTTTGGATGGAGAAATTTTGTGGAGAGGTGAGTCAACCTTGGTATAGTTTGGGCTTTCTACTTCATAGATATTACCTTACCTAGTTTCTAGACTTGAGAGTGAGTTATATTATTATTGATACCCACTTGATGCTTGGCATATCCATGTTTTGGATGATAACCAAACATAAGGGAAGGTTTCCATATGTTGGTAAGCTCCTTGAATGGTTGATTTGGATATTTTATTTCACCTAGCAACCACATCCCTTAGTTATCCAATAGGGTAGGCATGAATATGATATTTGAGCAGTAGTTAGAATGATTTTTTTCCTTCCATTCATGTTTTCCTTTCTTTTGTGTGTTTACTTTCATGCATTGCCTAATTTTATTGATGCATTTGATTTTCCTTAAAATAATTTCTTACACGTGTTTTCCTGCTTTACTTTCATGTTTCTATTTGGTGAAGTTTTTTTATTTGTGCCAAGTATTTTTTATTTCTAACTAGGGTGGTAGATTCACCGCAAATTTTGTTTCACTTGCCAAGTTATATGGTGTGTAGGTCACAGGTCTACAGAGATTATGGATTTCTCATACATTCTCACACATAGTGCATGTCCATGAGTAGGAGCCAGATGTTACCCCATGAGGGGTGACACATTTGTGGATACGCTAGCAAGGGTTTCAAGTTGTTGCTTGCATGATGTGTCATGTTCATATTACCTAGATCTAGATAGAGTTCTTCTTGATCTCCATCAAAAACATGATCATGCTAACTCAACTATGGTGTATCTTACTTTCATGCCAAATCCTCAAATTATAGATGCATTGCTGTATGGTATGGAATGGTTCCTATTTGCTTCGTTTGAAATTCCATGTATCAATACTTATTTGGAAACGATGATGTAATTTATTATCTCATCATAAAGTGGTAAACACCTAATGATTGCCTAGTAGCATTTCATAACATTACATGGTTTTATGAATTTCCTTGTAGTACCTTGGGGAACATGTTTTATGTCATAAGTGTGTCATCTCTTGGATTAACCTATACCATTGGGTTCTTAGGATAGATATCATTATCYATATCCCAACTATGCTAATCATTTTCCAACTCTTGAGTGTTATTCATTCCATCCATATACAAAATTGCATCTTGTTCATGTATGATTTCTCAAAGGTCAAAAGGAAAGGTCAAATTGATAAATCCTAAGTCAATAATCCAATAAGGAAAAGAGGTGAAGAGATAAAGTCAAAATCCAAATATAAATCTTTAGCAATGATCCCTCACTATGAGGCCGATGCCCCTAGTCTCTAGTTTGTCTATGAATGTCTAAATAAAAGGAAATTGTTCGATAAAACAAACATTAAAACAAAAATTTCTTAAAGGGGTAGTAAGAAATAATGTTAAGGATGGTAACTCAATGTTAAGCTATCTCTAGAAGGATATTATATGTAAAAATCCTAGCTAAATAAAGGTGGATGAATAAATAAATGATTGATAAGACTTGTGCATGTCTAAGATGTTGAGGGTCATCAGATGAACTCATTCCCCATTCCCTTTCATCATTATTAATTATTTTTTCCTATGTTTCACCTAGGTTCTTAGGAAATATGTGTTGTATTAGGACTTGATGCATGTATAAGGGTCAATATTGTTCCCCTTGGTAAGACTTAGGAAAATATTAAAACCAACCCCCTTTTTTATGTTGTGCTAAGAGATGTCACTAGGTGCTACCAATTAATGTCTTTCTAAGAGGCTAGACTCATCACTTCAAGTGGGCATTTTTCATTGGGATACATGTATTATGCCTCAAGATCCATGGCATTGCATTGGGATACATGATGCTACATTGGGATCCATGTACTCGTATATGATCATAGCTACATACATTGGGATCCATACCATTTTCCTTTGGATTCGTGTCACTGCATTAGGATCCATGACAGTGCATCGATCCATGAGAGGGATGCCATGTCACCACACATGCCACATGGACCACTCAAATTCATTCTCCTTTATCAATTGGATGTTTCATTCACACTTATGAATTATTTATCTCTCCTTGGACCACACATGGGAGTTATTAATGCATTGGAGGAGTTGGTTACAAATTATGGAGGTGGTTATATGTTGTTATTTGGACCTTGTGATGATGTGGCATGCATTATTTTTATCTACTTGAGAAGCACCCACCTAGAGGAGGCCACACATGCCATTTATCTTGAATTTTTTACTTTGATGGCTCACACATGTGAGAGGTAATGTCATCTTCTTGAGTTTGTTATTACAGACTTGGACCTTTCCATCATTTGAGGGAGTTGGTTGGAGGATCTTTGGGAGTATTTGGAAAATTTTGAATCAATCATTCACCCTCTCATGGGAAAATTTCACCTTTATTGAGGAGTGCACCTAATTTATTCTCTCCCTCTAGCCCACACTTGTAGAATTTATTATTATATTTGGACCATTCTTTAGGGTCATTTGGCTCTTGGAGGGTTTTGAGTGATTTGTTGTATTTTCCCATGGTTTTGACCAGATTAATGGTTTTGACATCATAGTATTGAGCTAGCACATTGCGTTGTATCGTATTTGAGGAGGCTCTTCACCTATAAAAGGAAGAGTCCTCTCTCATTTAAAACCATTGGATATTAATGAGAAACTTGGCTTAATATTTGTTTGAGAATCTATTTCTTTTCTTTGTTAATGTTTAGTCATTTTCAAGGTTTATATAAGCACTTTTAAAGGATTTTTTGGAATAAAAAGGTTGCTAGAAGGCCAAAGAATTAAGGGTGAAATGCTCCACTTGGGAGGGTTATCAAGGTAAGTTCTCTAACCTTACCCCTTTGATCATTGAATTTATTGTTCATGCATGAAGGTAGGACGTTTGATGGCTCTATCCTTTTGCTTTGCCAACCTTCCAGTTCACCTTGATAGTACTAGGAAAGGTTTTCATAATGTGTTATCCTCAATCTAGATTGCATTGAGCCTCATTGACTTATATTAGTTGAAATCATGCTAACTAGTTCTCAAAGAAACATCTATATGTTGATCACAAGAGGGTTTGAAAAACATTTTTAATTTAAGTAGAAATTGATCACTTTTATGGATGCCCTAATGCATACTTTGCTTGGAATGGTTGAAATCAATACA
>ML779442.1:174462-255503 GCA_009831015.1 Picea engelmannii | reverse complement strand
TACAATAGTGACACTTCATGTGTTTCATGGCATATACTTATTGAATGGATGCAAACTTATATTGGTTATGAACTTGTTACAATGATGCTCTATTTCATTTC
Source organism: Picea engelmannii (assembly GCA_009831015.1). Classification (NCBI taxonomy): domain Eukaryota; kingdom Viridiplantae; phylum Streptophyta; class Pinopsida; order Pinales; family Pinaceae; genus Picea; species Picea engelmannii. The sequence goes on along the minus strand of ML779442.1, from coordinate 255,402 downwards.
TATCATAACGACCCAATTTCATGCTTAAATGTTTCATAAGTAATTGTTCATGCTTCACTTCTTGCACATATGAAATTTGCTAAATGACGACTATCTTGTGAATGAATATATATTTTTTACTTATGATTATATACTTTTTACTTATGAATGAATATATACTTTTTACTTGTATATTGCTTGATCACTAATTATGAGTAATGGTGCATTGGTGTGTTGTGTTGAATAAAGTAAGTGTTTTCCTTCGAAGAATTCATTAAGCATTTTATTCTCTTACTTTTCTTGAAGCGTCAGTTTAGAGAAGTCAACCCAAGTAAAAAAAAGTCCTTGTCCTCACCTGTCTAGAAATGAAATGATAGGACTTAGTATTAGCCCCCTAGGAAAACCCTCCTTATGTTAGAAACCATGGCTTAGAAATGTAGAGGCAAGGGAACTAAGGTGATAGTGGGAAACTTCCCTATCTATTTCTTCAAGCTCTCCCTCACAGGGTAGGACTTTCCTTTAACGAGAGTTTAAGCGGTAACATGAGAAATTTAGCTAGAAACACCTCAAGCATGTGTTTTTAAGAAGGTATTTAATGATAGCATATTAAAATGTATAAACCATGAGTAAATATAGAAAAAGAATATAAAATCATATATAAGTCCATCAAAGTTTATTTGAACAAGAAAGCAATAAGTAATAGTTTATTTGAAATCTAAGTTAGAGTATTGTTTTTTGATATAATTGTGTAATTGTTTTAAGAAGATAGTTAGTTTGAACAGTCAGGTCAATCAACTGGCTCAACCAACCAAAAAACAACTTTACTTGGATGACCTATTTAGTGTGCAATCATAGCACCTTCTATAATTGTCTCAAAAATCAAATTTTATTTTTTTTGCTCAAAAATATATATATTTTTAAATAAATTGTTGTCATCGCAATTTCAACGCACCATAGAAATATTGCAATGCACTCTCTATACAAATCATGAAAAATTGTATAGGAATTCCGTGGAAATATACCCTATTTTCATCTCAATTGTGATGACTCGTAGAAATCTTGTGATGCACTTTCTATACAAATCACGAAAATTGTATAGCGATTTCATGGCAATATACCCTATTTTCATCGCAATTACGATGAACTTGATATACAAATCAAGAAAATTGTATAGCAATTTCGTCGCAATATACCCTGTGTTTGTCGCTCTTGCGACGACCGCTTGGAAAGTTTGTTTGTCGCAAAATTTTTCCTTACTTTTCCTATATTGTCGAGTGTGCGATGATCTCTCTTTATTGTCATGCTTGTGACGATAGCTCTAAATTGTCTCATTTGCGACGATTTCCCTACTGTGTCTCTCTTTCGACGGTTTCTTTACTTAGTCGTTCTGGCGACGATATTTCTTCTTTTGTCGCAATCGTGACAACTCTCCTACTGTCATCGCTCTTGCGACGTTAATCTAGGTTCGTCGCACGTGCCACATCACATGATGCGATGTTTGGGAGACTCAAGATTCGTCGCAATATCCACGACATAACGTTGCAAGAGCTTCGAAATAGTCATCGCAAAATGACCTGAATTTGGTAGTGTGAATCAATCGATGCTCGTATGCAAAAGTTATGCCTCTCGCAAGTTGTCCTATCATGTTGACCACCATGGTTACAGGAGATGATGCCACATCATCCCTCATTACTCATGAACATGGAGCTAGAGACATAAGGAATTTCAAGAATATTCTAGAAGGTCTAAAACCTTATCATAATTGAAGTTGGAGGAAGTCAAAATCCTAACCCTAGACGACTATCCATCTATGTTAAATACCAGGTCGCTAGGAGGAGAAGGGGTTCCATTCTTTGTTATTGTATTTTGCTCGATAGTAGAGTAGAACAACAAAGGAGTGGGAAATTAGAGAACAATATAGAGGGGGGTTATTTTTTGCAGTATCCTAATAGTCCATGGGTCTTAGATAACTACATAGAGAGTGCCTTCTCCTTTGTACTTACATTATTTCCATACCAAATAAAAGAGAGCCAAGAAACCTCACCTTCTAGTTGGGTTTTCTCCCGTAAGGGTTTCCCAAAGAAAATCTTTGTGTTATTTTTTGGATGGTGTGTGATTTTATTTTACTGTTCTCTATTTTCCACTATTCATCTATTTCATGCATAAGCATAAAATCCGTAACTAAATATTATGGAATGTAAAGGAATTTCACCTTCATAGTGTATATTTTAGTTGTATTTGTCAGATCTATTGTGAAGAATTGTTCCAGTGAAATATCTACGATAGTTTATAGATAAATCATGCACATGAAAAATTGTTATATCAACTTGGTAAATCATTATTCCATGAGATGAAAGAGTGCATGTAATCAAAGAATCATGTACTTCTCTCATTTCTGGTCATTTTGGTATAGGAAAAATAATAGCTTAATGGAAAGCATATTGTTATTAGCCTCAGATGTATGAAATTGTGTCCAAATATGTAAAAGGATGTGTTATGTGTGCCACTAGAAAACCAAGTATAAAAAAATGGATTTGTATATGCCACTTCCTATACCTTCTCATGCATGGGAAATTGTGTCTAGGGATTTTGGAGGGGGGTTTCCTATGTCTAGGAAAGTTCATGACTATCTATATGAGTTTGTGGATAAATTTAACAAAATGTGTGTTTTAGTTCCTTGTAAGAAATGGGTGATAAGAGAAGGGACTGCACATTTTTTATTCTAGCATGTTTGGGTTCATTTAGTTTACCCACATCCATTGTATATGATTGAGACTCCCACTTTCTTGGAAACATTTGTTCAAATTCGTGGAAGTTGATGGACACTAGGATTCAGAAGAGCACTTCTTTTCATCCACAAAACAATGGATAGACAAAAGTGTTCAAAATAATAGTGATACACTTACTTTGAGTATATTGTAACAAGTGTCCTAAGTTTTTGGATGAACAATTGTATTTTTTACAACATGACTATAACCATGCCATACATTCTTCTACACATAGATCTCATTTTGAGACATGTTTTGGATATTTTCCTAAGTATCCTATGGACTTAACTATTGAGTAAGATTCAATGGTGTATGGATGTAGTGATGTAGACAAAAGAAGTTCATTCAAAATATCCAATTGGTTCATCAATCCATACATGAACAATTGAAAAAGATCCAAGCCAAGTATAATTCTTGGCATGACAAGTGTTAACACTCGGAAATTTCTTTGGGATGTATCAAAGAAAACCCCAAGGTAACTATTTCAGCCAACTTTATATTGTATTATGACCTATACAACTAGAGAGGGCTCTCTTAGATGTCTAATGACTGGTAATAACTCAAAGGATTCATCAATAAATGCACAAAGGTCAGATTCTGCAATAGGACATGTTTTTTTTTTTTTTTTTTAAAGGTTTAGTAGGACAAACAAGGAAAATGTACCAATGGGAAATGGATTCAAGGCCTGAATTTCAATTTTTTTACAGTCAACAACTGGTTAGTTTCTTTTTGTAGATTTGAGGCAAAATATGTGATATGCTCAGCAAAGAAATTATATGAAGTGAGAGATGGAAAGGAGAAGAAATCCCACTACACTACAGGAATCAATCAATGGATGAATATCCAATGCAACTTTAGAAGAAAGGACACAAAGATTAATTACTAAACATAGCACCAAATGAAGATGAATTCTGTAAAAGTAACCATTAACACATAACAATCATCATTAGTGTGAAATGAGCATCAAACATGGATGAATTCCTACCACTTACTCTCAGACAACGCTAGAAGAAAAACATAATCATGGAAACGATATACAAGAAACACTTACTGAACATAAACACCGTGATGAATCTCAAATTTCAGAAAGAGGAAACTTCTGCATTAACTTCAAAGGAATAAATAAGTCTTGATCTGCAATACAATAGTCCTCTTTTCCCAAAAGAGTCTCCGCCCCCACTATTTGGAGTTCTCTCACTCCTTAAATAGAAAATTACATCAATAATATATCTAGGAGGTCACAACCTACTCCATGCATTGGATTCTATGCCTTAGAGATATGTGGCAAACATAAAATCCAACTAATTCCTTGATTCCTGTAAACTGTCTTTTAGAATAAATGCAACTGCAGCCAACTCATTGCATGGAGATTTAGTGGAGCTGAATATTAGGTACATGTGTCCCTTGGTGTCTCACTGATCTCTTAGAACCCATTTGAACCTCCATAGATAGGTGGAAACCCTCCTATAGCTTAGATTTACCAGACTGTTAGATTTTGCATTGCAATTTCAAGATTCATTGCAAACTTTCATGTAGGCGATTATTTCAACTTTTCTCCCAAACGATGAACTGAGTTAGGCTGATTTTTGGTCAGAAAGTCAATGATATTATGATTCATATCCAAAACAAATTTCAGAAGAATCTAGATCGACATTTAATAGTTACAAAGAGAATACGATTTTTCTGTGTACCAATTGAGTTTGCAACGCGGAGTTGAGTTTGCAACGTGCAATGAAGTTTGCAGCGCACAATTAAGTTTGCAACATGCAATTGAGTTCAAAATGCACAGTTGAGTTTGCATTGCACAGTGAAGTTTGTACTGCACAGTCACAAATGGAAATGGAAATAAGAGATGATAAATATTCCTTTTGAAACCAACCCTTGGAGATGTTGGATGATGCTAGGCAGTAAAAACAATATTGGTGCTAAAAGGCATGACTTTTAAAACTGCTAACAAATCTCTAACCTTATTTATGAAAATCATGGTGCTAACAACAAGCATCAGGTTGATCATTAATTTCAAGTTGGTGATCATGTTTGGTTACACTTTAGCAAATAAATACTTGAAGGTGAAGGTAAAATGATCAATCCAATCATGTCCGACTGAAATAGGCTATGGTTTTTTCAAATCCCTACTCGTCTTTCGGCAACAGCACGCCGACAATAGTTTTTTCTGAGACGAATGAAAACAGGATGAAATCTTTCATAAAATATGGGCTGGCCAGCACAAGAGCTTTAGTCAGCACCACTTTGATATCTTCAAAATACTTTTTGGCCTTCAGGTTCCATTTGATCTCGATTCCCTTCCTGAGCATGCAAGTTATGTGCTTTATGATTTCCGCCAGGTTCATGATGAATCTCCTCAAGAAGTTTACCTTTCCTAGGAAGGATTACACCTCTTTTTTACTGCACGGGGTGTCGATCTTTATGATTCCTTCAACCCTGTTGGGGTATATCTTAATTCCTTCCTTGGAGATGATGTGCCCTAATAGATTCCCTTCTTCCACCCTGAAATGAAATTTCTTTGGATTTAGTGATATGTCGAACTTCCTGCACTTCTAGAAAACCTTCTTTAGGTGCTCGAGATGTTGTTTATCGGAGGCAGAGTACACTATGATGTCATCCAAATAAATCACGATGAACTTGTCCTTTTCATCATCAAACGTGATGTCCATTTCCCTTTGGAAAGTGGCTCCAACGTTCATCAGGACGAACGACATATTGACATACACGAACATTCCCCATGGAGTTGTGAAAGTCATTTTATCTCTGTTGTTTGGGTGGACCATGATCTGATTATATCCTGAAAACCCATCCATCATAGACATCTTCTAGGACCCCACCACTTTTTGTAGGATGTAGTCCATTTTAGGAAGGGGGTAGTGATCCTTGAGAGATACTTTGTTTAAATTTCAGAATTCTACACATAGTCTTATCTCGCCGCTCTTCTTTCTTACAGGTACCAAATTAGCTACCCATTTCGAGAATCACAAAGACACGATAATTTTAGTGTCAAAAATCTTCTTTACCTCCTTCTCGATCAATGAAAACAACAGGGGATTTATCCATATCATCTTCTATTTGAAAGGTTTCTGATCTTCCTTGAGGGGGATAACATGTTGCATCACTTTCATGTCATATATTTTCAGGTCATCATAGCTCCATGAGAAGATGTACAGGAAATCCTTCATGAGTTTGATGTAGTCCTTCTTGACCTCTGGACTGAGCATCTTTTATAATTTTACCATCTTCAGGTTCTCCTTAGTCCCGATGTTGCAATCTTCCACGTCCTCCTCGCTTGCAGTGATCTTGGGGTTTTTAGCCACATCATTCTTGTCAAACAACTTTTCCAGTGGAACCAACCCCTTTGGAATGATATGATTTTTTAGTTGTATTATATCCCTTCCCGCGATTTGGTTTTGGAAAGGTTCGTCGTTACTGCGTGCATCCATGCTCTCATCTTCATCGCTGCATCATTCCTCGTCAATGTTTGTATTAGCGAACTCGTCGCTCATAAGGAGGAATCTTTCCACCTATTTGTTTTCATCAAGCACTTGCCAATGTTTGATATTATTAGGCACTACCGGCTTGTGCTTGACCTCAATTTCATATCTTTTGTTTGGGAAGATGGGGTTCTTAAAAACCGAGTCTGAGGTGGCCAACACATCAATGATATGATTTTTCTCTCTGGGGATAGCAGATAGGTCATACTCTGAAAATCCTTTGAGGAGGTGTTATAGAAAGATTTGCCTCACCATTGGTATCTTGCATAGAGGGCCTTTTTCCATTTCACTATGCAGACTTATCAACCCCCTTTTGACAAATCTAGAGCCAAAAACATATATTTTTCCACATATAAGCTCCCTAAATGCTTTGCAAGATGCGTATACACTCGATTCTCCACTACAAATCATGTATATTGGGATTTGTACCAGAAAATAAAAAAATGAGGTCGGGTTTCCATGTCATGACAAAAGATCTCTGATCTTTGGCTTCCATATACTGGAAACATTCCAACTCAGCCCTTCAGTTGCATTATGGAGGCTATAAGAGCACAATTTCGAGCTATGGAAAAAGAGGAGAAAACATTCAACCTTGAGAGAAAAGTTACTCTGGATAAATTACTTCATATTGAGTCTGCATCCCTTTGTCCCTCAAGTCTGAACACAATGTTCAGCCCCCAAGCTCTTTACTTATTGTCAAGAGGCCCTCATTACCTCTTTTCTATGACCTTGCCTTTGGTGGAGGATTGAAGTGGTGGAGACCCAGTTGGAAGGAACTTGGTTTCTTGGTTTCGAACTGTGCCGATATAGAAGTCTGTATTGTTGATACTTATGTTTATCAATTATTAATAGAAATACTCCTTTCCCATCCCATCGATATATTGCAAATATATGATTATTATCCATGGGAATGTTTGTAATGTTTATTAATGGATTGTGCTATCTGATGTGCTAACTCATTTTATATATTATCACTATATACCTTCTTCGCTTGTTTGTTGAGAACTTCTTGCAGGTGTAAAGCTTTGGGTCAAAGTGCTCAACGGTGGAACAACATCAAACGATTGGATCGAGGTAGGCTTATTCCTCGTATTGCACATTAGTTTATATAGAACATGTTGGAATTGAGTTGATTTCTATAGTCATACCTGTCTGTTGTGGTTTACCCTTGGTCATAGAGAGTTTTTCCCTTGTAACAGAATTGGCGACTATACTGGGGAACATCTTTCTTCTAGGGGTTGAAGTATTTTTTTCTTCTTGCATTGCTCTTTTTCCTTTGTGTTTCTTGTCGTATCTCTTTTTCCTTTGTGTTTCTTGTCGTATCACAGTTGGTCAGAGTCTATTCACTCCGGGTCTGAGTTTTTCATCCTTTTACCCTTTCCTAGCTTTGTTTTAAAAGATATACAACCTTTTTTCCCTGACAGCCGCGTATACACACTTGTTGTCCCACTGCAAGAGGCATATATACACCCTTTTCTCTTGAACAATCACGTATACCACTTCCCCTTGCTTGGTTGGTTGGTTTAGTGACTGTTGGGTAGGTTTTGAGGATCACTGAGCCTTTTTAGGTATCTGTGGTGCCTGTTGAGATTATTTGGGATGATAGGAAACCTGTTTGGAGTTGAATTTTTGGGTGGCATCTTTCTCTTTGTTTTACGTTTTTTATTTGTCCTTGGTGGTTGGGTTGTCTTCTTAGCTTCTTGGTATTCTTCTCGAGTAATTTCTTTTATACACTGTAGAAGTTATATATCAAGTCTCTTATCAGTCCATGCATTTTCTTTTTAATACATTGAAAATACAAAAAAATAGGTATTTTGCATTGGTTGGTATTTTTGTCTTGGAGCCTTTATCATTAGCTTAGCACATTTAGCAAAAGATCACATTTTACTTCTAAGTTGCATAGTTAAAATTGAAGATTTCACTGTTTTTATTTAGAATATCATTCACTGAAAAGTTAAAGTTAGGCTTTGCATTATATCTATTTTTATTTTTATGCAGAGTCATAACACCATGAGTTTCATTTCCATACCTTTTTGAGTAATCACGACCAATAAAATTTACGCTTTAAACTAAAATTGATTAGTAATGATTTTATTTTTAGGGTGCACAAACTAGCTTAGGATTTAGTGCCTTGGAATAGGATTTTGTGAGTAAACTTCTCCAAGGCAATTAAATCAACATATGTGTCTGAGACAAAGAGTTGAGAAATCCATTGTATAATTGGTAATATCAGGAGGCTCCGCTCACACCGGAGTTAAGAATGAGGTTGTGAAAAGTTTGTTGAAGGGATAACCCCTGGATACTCACCTAGCGTCAAAGATATTTCTGTGTATTTATTCGTATTTGGGGATCTTGTTAGTATCCATACCTCTTTGAGAGGCGGTTCTTTCAAGGTTTCGGGATTTGATACCTTGCCCATACGATAATCCAGACTTACAATTGTTCGCCTGTGCATCGGTTATACAACGGTTGATTAGTTGCTTGACTTAGGTTTCTCATAGGTTACTTGTAGGGGTTATTCTGCTTGTATCCTGAGTTAGATAGGGGTCGAACAACACACAACCTTTATGGAGGATTACCTCTTAGGGGTGATCTGACCGACTAGTTTTTAAGCCTACAAGGGCCTTTATAACTAATTATGTTACCTTGAAACTTTAGCATGGAGTCTCAAGTCCCTCTTGGAGGAGACATACCTTCTTTACCGAGGGAGGCCACTCAGCCACTTTAGTTCGTTTGCATGAGTATTGGCCATTTGACTTTTTGGTATGATCTTTGACTATTAGCTGACCATAGGATTTCGTGTTGAGTCTTTGTTATCATGGATAATGGAGTTCCTTTTGCTCCCTCATTTACTGCTGGCCCCCACATGATGTTCATGGGGGAAAATGTGTCCTCTTTTTATAATGGTATGCAAAATTATGGTACTCAGTCAATGCCTTGGGCCTCTAATCATTTTTCTCATGTTATGTCTAATATGTCTTCGCACTTTCCATCCTCTGTCTCGCCTCCTTGTGCGAATACAAGTTTTGGGTCTAGGGGCATGATGCCTCCTTCGTATCCCTCTCCGCTTGGTGGGAGTCATATCCTTCAAATACCTATTACGTTAGGAGGTTGGAATCTTCCTTCCTACGAATCCACTATGCGAGAAGTAAGTGCCCAACTATGCAATCATTCTACTTATTACACTCTATCCACCTATCCTTATTCCACCATGTCGATTCCTACAAACACTTTTCCCATGGCTGATCTCCATCTGTCCTCTGGTGTTTCATCTGGGGGAATTTATTTTTGTAGTATGGGAAACCCCCCTCATGAAGTTCCTTCGTCTGGGGGCAACATATATCCTCACATGAGTAACCGTTTTCATGTTGCTTTCTCTTCGCAAGCGGCTTCCTCAGTGTCAATTCCCTTACAACCCTTTATGAATCAGTATGGAGTAGGATACTATCATGTTGGATAGGGACAGGGTGTAAATCATGATCCTTCCTGGCCTGCAATTTCTCAAAACCAATCTTTCCTTGGACCTTGGTCTCAAATGCCGCAATTCACCACCGCCACAAGTCGAGTCACTACATGTCATACTGGAATTATATCACCAACCTCTGGTAGTCATGTTGGAGATTGGTCGACAACCTCTGCGAGTCATGTTAAAGACCTGCAACCAACCGCTACAAGTCATGCTAGGGGCACATGTCTGGTCATTGCTAGTCACGCTACACATCCATCACCAACCTCTGCTAGTCATGTTGGGGATTCATCACCAACCTCTGCTGGTCATGTTGGGGATCCATCACCAACCTCTGCTAGTCATGTTAGAGATTTTCTACTAGCCTCTGCAATTCATGCTGGGAGAATGTCACCAACCACTACAAGTCATGCTGGGGGCATTCATATGATTGAGAATCCTAGACGTCTCAGACGTAAGACTCGATTCCTTTGTAGTACTTGTGAAGGAAGTCACCTTACTCGTTTGTGTCCTTTTACTGCTGGGATACCAGAAGCGTGGGGCTCACCTAAGGGCCTTTCGGGTTCTGAGGCATCTATGGTTTCACAACACTCCATTCCTTCTTTGGTTGATACAAAAATCATCCCGATGCAATCTTTGGCTAACACCTCTTTTCCTTTAGGGGTTGATGCGTCCTTTGACCTTGTTGTCTCACATCCCGTTCAACCTGTGGTCATGTCGATGCAATATTCGACCGATACCTCTCCTATGTTCAGGGGTGATGCATCTCTTGACCTTGTTGTCTCACATCTTGTTCAACCAATGGTTGTGTCGATGAAATATTCGACCGAAAACACTTCTGTTTTTTGGGGTGATGCACCTCTTGACCTTATTGTCTTGCATCCTATTCAACCAATGGTTAAGGAAGTGGTCATATCGAAACAATATTTGATCGACCCCTCTCTTCTCTTGGAGAGTGAAAAGTCTAAGGAAGTGATCATGAAAATGCCATTCTTGGTCGATCCCTCTCTTCTGGTTATGGTTCTATACCTTCTATGCCATGTCCTTAGCAGTTCTATTACTTCACCTTCTGAATAAGAGAGAGTTTTACTCTTCCTGAATTCTCTCCCTCCAAGTCTTGACGAGGTTCCCTTTGATTGGGATGGTCTTGTGGGGTATCCAATGATTTCGCATATGTCTTTTCTAGGAAGAGACGTTATCCTATATATCACGGAGATGATAACCTCTGGTAGCATTTTGTCCTCCTCGACTTGGAGAGCTTTGGGTCTTCCCGAGCTTGTGTCAGTTCTTCCCAAGATACCGAAATTCCACATGAGGTCCACACGGGAGCCTTGGACTCCCCCATGACTTTTTGCCTAGAATCTCCCAATGAGTCTTAGTTAAGGTCTTTTCCGACTCATTATTAAAAATTGAAAAGATCATCGAGTGATTTGTCCCTTTCACGCTCGTTAAAATTGGATTTGAAAGATCACGAGTCTTAGTTAATCTCTTTTCCAACTCGTTATTAAAAATTGAAAAGATCGCCAAGTGATTTGTCCCTTTCACACTTGTTAAAATTGGATTTGAAAGATCATGAGTCTTAGTTAAGCTCTTTTCCTACTCGCTATCAAAAATGGAAAAGATCGTCGAGTGAACTTGTCTTTTTCACACTCGTAAATTGGATTTGAAAAGACGTCTATTTGGCACAATTTTACCCCTTTTTCACACCAAGTAGACTAAAATATATAAAAAAGGACATTTTTCGGTGTTAAATTGTGATTGCATCTCATGCCCTTGCTTGCAGTATTGAGCCTTTAGCCGGTTCTCGCTTTGCGTTATAAACCATGGCCCAAGAAGTTTGCATCCTCAACCAAGCAGAGCCTTGTTTATATCCTTTGAAATTTGACACCCTATACCCTAGAGGGAACATCACCCTGAGTGTCCATCTCCCGCATGCATTTCCTTGCATTGAGCATAGGTACATTCCACTGCTGGAACTAGTTTTGCTTACTTGTCACACTCGTTCCCTCCTCTGTATCATAGCATTCACTTGTTATGAAAAAACAAACAAAGATGGGTGAGAAGGGTGTACTATATTGTAATTGGCAGCAGTCGTTTCACCTTTGAACAGAGAACAAAGTTATTGAGTCCTTGCGTCATCATAATTTTGGGTTTAGCATGGCCTTAGGGAGCTGATCTCGTTACAAAATTTTCTCTACTGACTGGTTAATCTTCCAGTCACTATAGAGAACATTATGGATGCCTCCTACATCTAGTTGTCACATCGTTAAGTCTATGTTGTCAGAGTCCACTGTATGTCTCATGCTCTTGTTCAAAAGAAGTCTATCAACCTGTGTCGGCCACTCCTCATAAATATTGACTTTGCATGTCATCCATACCCTCAGTTTGTCTCAGAATCACATGATACTTTGGTCTTATGATGCACCCTGGCCCTACTTTCATCATTGGTAGGTCACCTTGAACCCAACAATCAACATTTCATCATGGGTCGTTGACTGGGTGGTTTCCCTTATGCTCGACGGCAAGACATCTATTCACACTTTGGGATTCGTGTAGTTTCTTAGATGCCATTAGGATTATTGGTGGTTTCCTCGCCTTTGTCAGCATTTTTCATCATTGGTTGCTATTCAGAGGGTCTTTTTCGTGTACCGCTTGCATTTGGCACACTTGAAAGATGCACAAGGTCGTTGGTTCGTGAACATGTTCTTCATCTGATCTCCACCAAATCATAAAGCTCCTTCTTTGTTCCTCGTGTTGACTGATGAGAGATTCCTTAATCCTCTCCTTTCAGCAGGTCTCTTTCCGTCAACTTCAGATCATGTATTCTGGATACGAGACCTAGAGTATTATGAGTACCTTGAGGCTTGCAGTCATTAGTGGTAGGCTCTCTCGCCATTGACAAGTGGGAATACATCAATGTCTCCTGATTAATGGATCTCTCAAGTGTTCAACACCAGCTCCTTTATTCACATTTGTAGAGATGTACTCGGTGCCTTGATACCTACTTTCATCATTGGTAGGTTGTCTCGCATTTGTTAACGGTATATCTCAATGACCGGTAATCAAATGATGTCTCTTTGTGTTCGACCTCAACTCATTTATTCACATGATATAAACTTGCACCATTGGCAGATTGTATTGAAGACTTGAAGACATCACTTTGTGGACACAGCTTTCCTGAGCTGTTGCTTCCATTTCATTGGACCAATACCTATTTGACTTCAGCGATCATGGGAGATTAGATTGTACTCCATGGTATACAGATATCTTCAGATTGATTTTGAGATTGGTTTCACTAGGCCATGTTCATGACTATGACATCTATTGACATGTAACTGCATTTATACTTGCCTACTCATGGCCATGAACACTTGTTGCTATATTTTCCACATGGATCTGCATTGTATTGTTGGCAGCCATGTATGCAAAGTCAGTACATAATGTAATGAGCAATTGATTTCGTCCATTTGGTTCTCTACCACTCCACTTCTGGGTTATTTATAATGTATTTCAGTGATCACAGATACTCCTCCGATCTCACACATTAGGGGGCATTTGTTATAGCAAGATTTTCCTCACCATTTCTATCTTGCACAGAGGGCCTTTTTCCATTTCCCTATGAAAACTTATCAACCCCCTTTTGACAAATCCAGAGCCAAAAACATATATTTTTCCACATATACGCTCCCTAACTGGTTTACAAGATGTGTATACACTTGATGCTCCACTACATCTCGCGTATATCAAGATTTTCCCCAGAAAATACAAAATGAGGTCGGGTTTTGATGGCACGACAAAAGATATATGATCTTTGGCCTTCCATATATTGGAAACGTTCCGAATCGGCCCTTCAGTTGCATTATGGAGGCTATAAGAGCACAATTTCGAGCTATGGAAAAAGAGGAGAAAGCATTCAAATTTGAGAGAAAATTTGCTCTGGAGAAATTAATTCATAGTGAGTCTGCATCCCTTTGTCCCTCAAGTCTGAACACAGTGTTAATCCCCCAAGATATTTCCTTATTGTCGAGAGGCCCTCATTACCTCTTTTCTATGAGCTTGCCTTTGGTGGAGGATTGAAGTGGTGTAGACCCAATTAGAAGGAACTTGGTTTCTTGGTTTCAAACCGTGCCGACACAAAAGTCTGTAATGTTGATACTTCTGTTGATCAATTATTAATAGAAATACGTGTTTCCCATCCTATCGATATCTTGCAAATATATGATTATTATCCATGGGCATGTTTGTAATGTTTATTAATGGATTGTGCTATCTGATGTGCTAACTCATTTTATATATTGTCACTATATACTTGCTTTGCTTGTCTGTTGAGAAGTTCTTGCAGGTGTAAATCTTTGGGTCAAAGTGCTCAATGGTGGAACGACATCAAACGATTGGATCGAGGTAGGCTTCTTCCTCATATTGCACATTAGTTTATATAACACATGTTGGAATTGAGTTGATTTCTGCAGTCATACCTGTCTGTTGTGGTTTACCCTTGGCCATAGAGAGTTTTTCCCTTGTAACAGGATGTCCAAAGCCAAATTTTTGTACGCTCTCAGCCTGGGGTGTTTGGTCTGACATACATCCTTTACCCATTTTATCATCAACTCAGAATCTCTACACACTGTTATCTTTTGAGCACCCAATTTTTTCAAAACTTGTAAGCCTAAGATTAGTGCTTCATACTCGGCCATGTTGTTAGTGCATTCAAACGCGAGCTTGTATGAGCACAACTTTGTGCCTGCTTCAGGGGGGCTTACCCATACATCATCCCCAACTCCTTCTCTACTGAATGTGCCATCAAAACTCATGTTCCACACCCCATTTTCCATGAGGTCTTTCGGGTCGGCGCACTCTATTGTTTCCCATGCAGTTTTCTTGTCAGTTGTTATGATGGATGGTGGATCTTCTTCTTCAAAACTCAGGTCATTGTAGAATATAAAATAACCCACCTCAGTGTTGATGGCGTATATAGGATGATTGTTTGGCTGTGTCTTACTGCTTACCATGTATTTCAACAACACTTCTCTGTACAACCTTCTGTCATGGCCGAAAATAGGGATGATGGTGTATGACATATCCACCTCCAAAGTTCCCTTCAACTTCACAACCCACGACATTGATAGCAGCATGCCAAACTTTGGGGGTATTTCCATGACGACTACATCCATGACCATGTTCTTAGTGGGGATTTGAGCCAACTATACAACTAGTTCTTTGATAAGGCCCAAACACTTGACCTTCCTCGAATCAAAAGAGAAAATTTCTTTGTATGGCCTGGTGATATCCAAACCTAGTTCATCCATTATCACCTTTGGCATGAGGTTGTGTGACGTGTTGGAATCCAACATGGTGTTATGCAGGGTCATGTCATGGACCTTTAGACTGACGTAGAATGGAGGGGCGTCATCTGTATCATTTGTCTCTTCAATGCGTGGACCAAAAAGGATAGCGGGGTGATCATCTTGGATATTCAGAGTATCAGGGTTCCTTCCCATTTTCACCATTTTAATGATTTTCTCCCCATACTCGCCCTTTCTAATAAGTTCATTGAACGGGACAGAGATTTTTATTTTGGCCATCTCATGTTCAAAATTGAAAGGGGGATAGGTTTTCTCTACCTCTTTTCTGCTCGCCTCCTGGCCTATCTCTTGAGATTTCTTCGGGACCATCTCATTCAAATTAGCCTTCTTCATTGCATCCTTGTTCACATTGTATGACCTTGGTTATCTTGTGGAAGAGGTGTCCACCAAAGGCTTCCTTATGGGGTTCATTTTTTATGACTCGGAAGGTGCGTCTTTGCTCCGGAGGTTGTACTTCTTCTGGAACTACATGATGGCATTCTGATAGCCTTTCCTGAACTCTTCTGTCTCCCAAGACGGTGCATCATCTATTTCCAGTATCATATCATCATCCATCTCAAACACAAAGTCATTGTTTTTTCTCATGTATCCATCATGCTCACTCTTTGTCAAGAACACGCACGGGTTTTTGTCATCGCAAGAATGCATCTGGTTGTCGAATGTGTGGCCGAAATCCTAGTTCATGTAGTTGTTTTGGAATGGAGGTCTTTTCTGATGGTCACCTTGATCTCTCTTCTCTTTTTGTTCCCTATGTCTGATCTAAGGGACTTGATCCCTTCTGAGGTTTTGATTCCTAGGTTGCGGGTCGTTCTTTTCTTTGGAAGCAGGTCTGTTTCCCGTGGACATTCTCTCCATCATATTCTCCATGGTCTTCATCATCATGTTGAATTTGTCATCTGAGGACCGTGATGTCAACGAATGTACATCTCCCTGGGGTATCTTATTGCCTCAATTGAACCTCAATTTTATTTTTCCCGACGCCATCATGTTTACTTTGACTTCGACAACGTTACTCATTATAGCATCTAGACTTGTTGTTATTCTTTCTTTCAACAACAGGGTGAAATCACCGTCGAAGGAATCGGTGTACCGCAACTACGCAACACCGAGGGGCGGCTTGAATTATGTAGGGATTGAGTTATACACCTTCAAGAAACGGTATGAGAATTAATGTATTGTCTCTTCCGGTGCTTTCCTCATATTATTGTACTGTGTTAGCAACTACAAAGGGTTTTTCTTGTCCCACCTTTTATTAAGGAAAGATGTCTCGAATGTGGCGAAGTCTCGAATGTTCATGGTAGAGAAGGATTTGAACCATTTACTTACATATCCTGAAAGGATCTACGCAAACAACCTCATTTTCATGTCTACTTAGTCCACCTCCTCCAGGTTGACGAAATCACTAAACCAGTGCAGGTGCCTCTAGGCGAAAACATTTCCTTCAGTGTTGTAGAGCCTGATTCTCTGACTGTCATTCTGAGGCAAGTCATGTAGTTGGGTTGGAAGGATGAGGGGGGTGAATCTATTAGCCATATCTCTAGGAGTATTCAGGTTCTTAGGGATATTATTTGATATCAGGGATTGGAATTTCTTCAGGTCGAAAATAGTCTCGTCCAAGCTGGTTTTTGACTTACACCTGAAAAGGGTTTGCTCGAATAATTCATCAAACGCAAGGTTGTCGATGCTTTGCGCGCCATCTTTAGGTAAGGATAGGATTCTATCCAGGTAGTAGAATGGGTCTGGTGCTTTCTCTCTAGTCCTGCACATAATCTTCTCGGGGTCGTACACAGGCTCTGTGGGGTTTGGGTCAGGATTGGCTTTGGTATAGATTGTCTTCGGAGCCAGGGTTCCTGAACTGCAGTACTTGGAGCTACTGGTATTTTGGACTGGATTCGCTAGGGTAAGGGTTTCATCCTGTGTTAATGTTTGTCCCTATGTTACCCTCAAGGGTCAAACTGCAACGTTAGTCGTTCTCCTAGGGAAAATCTATCCAGTTTCATCCTCGACAATGACTCTAGAATGTTAGCACTCCGTAAATATGTTCGGCTGATAAACAGACGACGAATGTAACTTTTTCAACCAAGTTTGAGACCGAAAATATCCTTTCGGATCTAGAGAGGGTTGTCTCAGAAGGCACGGTCTTTACGCAGGATATGGCTTTGAAATTAGTGGCTAGATTTAACACCTTTGATAAAACGGGCTCTGGTTATATTGGCACAAGAAAGTAAGACTTGGGTTATGGATTCGATTTGAGGGAATGACAAAGACAAATGACTCGGTGACTGAACTTGAGAGGATAAGGCTAGGCGAGCAATAGTATTCAGTGTAAAAACGTAATGTGTGGTGGGAGAAAAACACAGGAAGTAACTCGGAGCACCGCCATGGGCAAATTCAGAGTTAGCTTTAGAAGAAAACTTTTTGTCTAAGTGGCACAAACAAGGGGCACTGCGCAGCGAATCCACAGGTTCGAAAATTTGTTCTGAAATAGACAAAAAAATATATGAATAAAGATGACAAGAATCACATACGCAAATAAATAAGCACAATACATATGACTGCTACAACTAGAATCTTTTCATCAAGTTAAAAGACCTTTGCATTAAATTTCAGTAAAAAAAAACTCAAATTACATACAATAGTTGTCGTCTACCAATTTTTCCAACCAACCTGGCTTACATCGAAAAGATGAAATATTTAAACGATGGCCTCTCTTGGGCTGCCCTGATTTCTAACTGCTAACCCTAAACTTAGGAAAACTAAGCAGCATGCATTGGAGACCCTTCGCATGGCGCCTTCCAAAAATAGAGAATAATCACAGTTGTTTACACATGACCATTCATAAATTTTCCACAAAGATCTGATCATCAAACATGTATCGATATGAGGGAAAGATGTGTCAGTTTTCCCCTTCTATCAGATGTCTGAGCAGGTAGATGTCTTCCGGGAACTCACCATCTGCTATAACGGGTTTATTTTTTATTGCACGCTCATTTGCCGAAAAAATGTGCACGACAAGTGTCTGTTGATTTTTACGGCCGTTACCAAAATGGTGGAGTGCTTTGGGGAAGACGTGTCCTTCAAAACTTCGAAGATTTGTCTTATTATTTCGGATGAAAAGACAGACACCTACTAAACTTGTTTTTTCTACGCACTGACGAGAGCCATGCGAGCTTCCTCCTCGGTCGCTTCGCATTCCATGGAATTCTTTGTATGCCTTTCCTCTGACAATCTCTGTGCTTATCACAGTTGTACAATGGTGTCTTGCACCTCTCTGAGTTGTATTTTTAGTCATGCCACATTCCGTTTGCGACCCTACGCTGCTAACGCTTCCATAGTATTTGTCGCTAGTTGTCACCTCAAATCCATGTTTTCCTGATAGAGTTCAGCGATAGCCAGCTTTGTCTAATTTAATTTGCTGAGATGGCTCTTGATCATTCATTCCCATGATATCCATTTTATTTTTTCTTCTCCCGCCTCCGTGACTTGATCCTCTAGTAGGCTCTAGCTGGATGGCACGCATGAGTAGTTCTTCAGCCACCGATTTGGCATGCGGATCTTCTGAAAATTGAGCTTGGAGAGCTTCCTTGTTCTTCCTTGGCCCACCCCTTCTCTAAGGAATTTGTTGTTGAGGAGACAAGGCTTATACTATCTTCCCTTCCTGTGAAACTCCTTCCTCTTCAAGTTCAACATCGTTTGATATGGTCTTCTTTGTGGGTAAAGGAATGACTCCTTTCATGTCCTTGGGAATGCTTGTTGCAGTTGAGAATGACTCCTAATTGTTTTTGGGCTTGGACCTGGAAATTATGTTGCTCCGCACACCTTTTATTATTCTTTGGGAGGTCTCCATGGCACAACCAGTACATATTATGCGTGCAGCGTATCCAGAAAATGCATAGGGGGGTAATTTTGATCAAACTGGACTAGCAAGGGGAATGGAAAACATAGTGCATACCTGGTTTTAAAACTGAAATGAGTGTCAATCATCCAAGATTTATAAAAATTCGAGTAGAAAAAGGAATCATGCTGGAGGACAACAAATTCGTGGCGACGAGATGTTTTGAATCGAGTTGCAGGTTTTCCATGCAAATCCCCGCATGTAGAATACAGGCGATAAGGCTTGTTGGGCATGCATGATATGAACGCCGTGATTTTTCATTCCCTTGGCCTTCATAATGAACTAGTAATAGTTTTTGTACTTTCTGATGCGACTTCCATTAACTAGTTGACTCGACCTAGGGCACGTAGAGACTGGTTTCTTAACAAGACGCGACTCTTTGGAAAATACATACCCGTACCACTTACGCAAGATTCGAGTCTGACATCCCTTCCTATTTCCAAGGGCTAACCAACCACTTGATAACTTTGACCTCACGGTGCTACATACCTGACTTCACATGTTTGGATGCATGGGTTACAACATGACTTAAAATCAGCTCTAACTGGAAAGAAAAATGGCGGCGCTAACAGCTGGCTCCAATGGGGATGTTATCCTCCCCGTGAGGTAGAAAAGAATAGTAGACCAGGTGCCTGACCATTGGGATTTATTTGACCTTCATACACTGAGAGAAGTAAATGAAAAACAAAAAACAAACTAAACCTATCGACATAGCTTCTAAACTTTAGCATAAACTTAGGGCCTTCACTTAGGGCTTCAATTTTCTGCTGACCTACTGACTCGACGCAAAAAATAAAATGACTATTTACAATGATGAATGAATTAAACAGATTTTATTTCATCAGATAATGTTTGAGGAACCTTCCATTTACAAGCCCCCAACCAAGGCATTCTCCATCTATCCCTTCCAGGAAATAACCATTGTTCTCGCAATACGTGTTGATTTTGAATGGACTTGTCCAAAGGTGGTTGAACTTTCTGTGCTTTCCTTTGTCTTCATTTATCGCATCCCATATCAAAACTAGATCACCCAACAGGAAATCCTCTTGCTTAGAACGCTTATCGAAAGATTTTTTTATCTTCTCCTAATGGAGCTACGACCAATTATACACATGTTCCCTTGCTCGTTGTGTGTGAATTAGCTGGTTTATTCTGCATTGCGCATCATTTGGCTCGGCCTCCTTTTCTTGCAACAACTTTCTGACGGGCAGTCCCAGTGAAGTAGGGAAGATCACATCCATGCTGTAAACGATTTGGAAAGGCGACATTGATATAGACTTCTTGGTGGTATTCTGATCTGCCCACAATGCGTAGATAATATTTTTATGCCAGGCTCTCTCGCTGTCTTGCAAGAGTCTTTTGATGATCCTGTTCAGGTTCTTATTCGAGGATTCTACTAACTCGTTTCCTTGTGGATAGTATGCCATAGAATGCCCCAAGGTTATGTTATAATATTGACAAAATTTTTCCATCCTCTTAGACTTGAATGCGGTCGCATTATCTGTTTTGATATTAACAGGACACCCAAACCTCGACAAGATGTTTGTCTCCAGGAATTGGATGTTGACCTCGTCGGTAGCTTGAAATCTGGGGATCACCTCTATCCATTTCGTGAAATAGGCGGTGGTCATGAGTATCCATTTGTGTTGTGCGGAGGACGACAGATTTATTTCTCCTATGAAATCTAGACCCCAGTCCATGAAAGGTGCTTCGACTGAGATCGGATTTAGTGGAAAGAGCTGCATCTTTATTCTCCCATTGAAAATATGACATTCATGGCAGCTGGATGCCTCCTTATACACATCAGTGAAGATTGTAGGCCAGTAGTAACCTGCCCTTAGGATTTTGTGCGCAGTGTTTTTTGAGTAGTGGTGTACTCTGCAGTCACCTTTGTGAAACTCTTGTATGGCCCACTTTGCGTCATCTTCTAGAAAACAGATCATCAATATTCCCCTGGGGTCTTTCTAGTAGAGTGAATTGTCTAGGATGCAGAACTTAATTGCTTTAAGCTTGAGAAATCTGGCCTTAGTCTTACTTACACCTGCAGATTCTCCAACACATAGATGATGTATGCATACCATGGTGAATCAATGAACTGTTGATATGCCTTTGTGTTGGCACCAGGACGAAGGGGAAAGAAGAATGATCGTGGGAAAGAAAGCATGCATAAAACTAAAGTAACAACTGACAAAAGAACAACACGCGTGCATGCAAGAAAGTGTGCACAAAGGAAAGTGACAATTTGAGGAGGAACAACACGTGTATGGGATAAAACCTAACGTAAGAAGGGTTAGGGTTTTGGTAATATTTTGTAAAAGGCTGAAGAGACCGAAATGTGAAAATATAGATACGAAAGTATCATATAGAGTAGTTGCTAGTAGTTGGTAGTAATTCGTTAATGTTTTGAGCTGTATGAACCAATTTTGTAAGTTGTTGAGCAAACAAGATACGAGGGAAGGTAGATCTAAGGATTTGACCGCAAGTTGTGGAGCCTTGTGTGATCTAGTTTGCCTCGCATAGATCTTACCCAGTTTTGTGAAGAATTGTAAGTGCGTGGTGCCAGGAATGCAGAACTGCCATAATAAAAGAGCCAAGAGACAAATATTTGTGGGCATAGCCCAGGAGGGGGTGAACCACGGTAATACTCATTTAGTATGTTGAATGTATGCATGTCTCTTCTTTCTTTCAGTAATTAATGGTTAAGCTTGATGAATGAGTTAATACATTTTTGTGAATCTGTTTATACTTCGCTTAAATTAAGCTATGAAATATGTGTATGAGACTCCAAGGAATAAGTAGTGTGACTTACAACTCATGGCACCTGGATTTAATCAAGAAAACCCTTTCCCCTACACTTTCCTAGGTTGTAAACACCTGGGTCTTACAACCACCCATTTAAATCTATCTCTGGTGAGACTGCACAGTGCCTTTTGGGTGTTGTGTTTCCTTCTAGATTACCAGGAGGGTCGATAGTTTTAGAGGCTTTGTTGGAACCCCGAATGACATGAACCCTGGGTCAATAACTCAGACAACCCGAGAAGGGAAATAGTAAACCAACATTGGTTCTATTGTCGTGTTGAGAGGAACAAGAGAGGACTGAGTAGACAAGATAGAATGAATAAGAATCAGAGGAGTGGAACAAAAGGGAAATGAGTCGTTAGAAGGGAATGTTGAGACCTTAGAACCCCACGAGAGAAGAAATCGAGGTCTGGTTGAGAATTAAAGAGCCATAGTTTTCACAAAAAGACAATAGAAACCCCAAGATCACACTGCGTAAATACCTGGATAAATACATATTTACGGATTTACACGAAGTCCTTTTCCGTGATTTTATGCATCTACTACAGTAGTGGATCTTAAGGTTAAAGGATAACCATGTGATGAACCAGATTCAACAACTAGATTGGACTCTAGTACAGATCCAACAGTTGCAGCAGGTGAACAACAAATTCACCCGCACAGTCGACTTTTGGCTTGATAATATTGTAGTAGGCTTTATCACAAAATTTGTAGTAGACACAACAAGTCATAAAGCGCAGCCGATCAAGAGTTCCTACGAGGACCCAGAGGAAGGTACATTCGATCACTGTATATTTCTATCAAGATATTGTTATATAACAAAGGTGTAATGACAATGGAATCAAATAGCTAGACTTCCCTGCGTGCATGGGGGAAGGGGGGAAGCACTGATAGAGAAAGGAGGAATGGATAAAGAGAAGAAAGAGGAGGAACCCTTGGACCCGATCTTAATGGATGATGACTAGCTTCAATGGATCTTGGCGTCATCAGGAATGACGCGTAGCGGAGCACCCTACCAATATAAGGTGAATACCAAGAAGAGAGTCGTAGCCGAGAGGGAGGGATTGTCAAGTGACGAAGAAGAGGTGGAGGATCTTCGGGCTGTGGATCAAATTGAGGAAATCCTGCACGCCACATACGAGAGGAAAAGAAGAGGCCCAATAACAGGAGGAGAAGGTAGCCATCCATTTCAGATTAATGTCAGTGTGGAACCCATAAACCCATGTGTTACCAATACACCAAAGAGAACACCACCAGTTAGACAACCAAAGTTCGGAGGAAGTCCGACAACAAAAAGTACATCTACACAAGGAGAAACAACTGGAGGAGCTAGTTCAGGCAACCTTAGTCAAGTATCTACACCGCACAGAGGAGGGAATAGACCAGTATTTGGAATGGCAGGACACAAGCCTACTATCAGATTACCAAAGTTTCGAGGAGAAGCAACAAAATACCTGAGAAGAATCTATTCATTTGCGCAAAGATATGGGAAGAAAAATAGTTCAATGATGAAGACACCAAACTCGTGCATCTAGTGATCACGCTAAGAGACCATGCACTAGACTGGTACATGAGTCTAGAAATGAATAGTGTTCCCAGAATGACAAGGACACTAGATGACATTAAGAAACTATTGATAAATGAGTTCCAGAAGATGAGCTCATAGGATCAATACATGAATGAGATGATTGAAATAAGACAAAAACCAGGAGAATTGGTATGGGAGATTGATCAAAGATTCAAGCGATTAAAAGGAAATTTAAAATACCTTATGACCGATATGCAACATCGACACCTGTTTGTCAACTCACTACTCCCACACTTAAAATATCCATTACAACAATAGAAGTTTTAGACGTAGGAAGAGGCTCTGCAGGTAGCCTTGCAATTGGAAGAGAATCAGTAACAACAGACGGACCCGGCGATCGAAGAATTGGAGGATATGAAGAACTTAACATTTCAGCTGAACCATAATAAGAACAAGGAAAAATGAGAAGATGTTTGGTGCACTACCTGCAGGATAGAAGGACACCATAAGAATGAATGCCCAACATTCACATAGTATATGGCGACAGGGATGCCAAACCCACTACCACATGAAGGATTATGGTGTGAAATATGCAAGAAACCAGATCACAACCCTTACCACTGTACGATGATGTAGAAATACCAAACAGTCCCGAAGAACTCATATTGCACCTTTTGCAAGTCAGTCGGCCATGATGAAAAATATTGCAGAACTATGGAGTTCATGCGGGAAAGAACATCAGATGCATATAAGGTACAGGAACAAATGATGACTGGGAAAGTAGTACCACAGTTCACTCAAGACCCAGCCCCATACAACACCGCGCAGTAGCAGTATAATACTACACCGCATCCGTACAATAATGCACAACCACAGTAAAACCCAACACAACCGTAGTACAATACCGTGTAGTATAATCAGGGACCACAGTATAACATGCTGTGAGGTGATCGCGTAGCTTATAGAGGAGTAGGACGAGCCAGAGGAGGTTTCGGACGCGGTAGAGGACCAGTCACATGTCACAATTGCCAACAACCAGGAAATTATGCATGGGAGTGCCCACTGGCACTAGTGACTTGTATGTATTGTCGTGCATCAAACCATGATACAGAGGAATTTCCGACAATAATGTTAAATATCTAGGAAAAAAGGAATCAAAATAACTAGAATGTTCAGTGGATTTCAATTGAAGCAAGGGATGACAGACGGAACATCAACATAGTCACTCAAGGAGGAACGAAAATAGGAAATGATGTAGTTCGACATGAACCAACACAAAACTAATGGGTAAATAAGAACAATGACCCCAAGAAGCAGTTCAGTGTGTATAAGGAGAAGGATATCTTTACAGAAGCCCGACAAGAATTCCAGAAGGAGAACGTTGCGTTGACTGCACAATAGAGCAAGGAATCTCTGTAATATGAAATGTCACCATCACTGAACCATACCAACAGACTAAAACCCAAGGAACAAGTAAGTACTATCAAAGACTTTTTTCAATCATGCATCAAAATACTAAGTGATCCTTCATTTGTCAAAATATTGCGAAACATCCTAGAAAAATGTAGCAACGAGACAGAACAGAAGCCATAATTGAAAACTGTCAACCACCTACATACAAGAAGAAGACCAAGTAGGCAATTTAGACTAAATGCTAACATTGGGGATTTCAATATGGGAGATGTTATACTAGATCTAGGATCTGAAGTGAATGTACTACCTAAAGCTACATGGAAATACATGGGAGAACCTACATTGGGATACTCAAGTATTCAATTAAAGATAGAAAATCAACATAGAGTCCTACCCATAGGTAGAATGAAAGGAGTGATGGTAGATCTGGATTGTGTGTGCACTAAGGAAGACTTTTAAGTCATCTAAATAGTAGATGGCACAACACCTTACCTGACGCTACTTGGTCTAGATTGGGCATTCGACAACTAGGCCAT
Organism: Picea engelmannii; assembly: GCA_009831015.1. Lineage (NCBI taxonomy): Eukaryota > Viridiplantae > Streptophyta > Pinopsida > Pinales > Pinaceae > Picea > Picea engelmannii. The sequence goes on along the minus strand of ML779442.1, from coordinate 230,152 downwards.
AATTAACTTAAAAACCAGAAAAATGGCATTTGAGTCGGGGGACTACAGGGTCATATCCCCACTCGACCCATCATAAAGCGAGAGGTTCGTAGAACCCACTTGTCTGGATTTAGAAGAGATATGCCAGTTATACAGAACAATTGTGCGCGATGTAGACTATATAAACCCAACTGTCAATGAGGTACTCAGTTGGAGGAGAATTACTTCATGTACAATAGACTCAGACACCGTGTTAGAAAACTAGAATAAAAGAATACATGAAGTATCCACAAGATGGTGTTCCAGAATAGACCGCGCAGTGGATTGACACAGAAATCAGAGAACCACCCAGTTTTCACGGGTTAAATGATTTGGAAACTTTATTGACACAATATGAAGACGAAGTATTAGAAAACTAGATATTGCTAGCATTGGATTTAGAACTAAAGGCTACACCCGCAAGATGGTGGGGTGCACACAAAGAGACTATGACAGATTAGTACCAATGTAAGTGATTACTACGCATAAGGTTCGACGTAGAATAGATAGGTAACAAACAATATAAATACGAGGGACTATGCACACCAACAGAACACATGGAGGCGTGTAAAACACTGTGGAAAATGATGCCACCGGAGGAATGGTCTCACCACTTCATTCATACTCTATAGGGAATACCAACGAATTGGTATACGAACCAGGAAATGCGTAAAGGAACCAAGACATGGGCGACACTCCAACAAAAATTTACAGTCACTTTCTCATTTAAGCATGAGAACCCCAACATGGACGCGGCCCTGAAATGGATCAGAGACATCATATTCATTAAAGAACTAGAAGTAGAAGCTATTACAGAGGTACAATAGTGAAATAAGTAGACAGTCAAGGATCTATTTTCATGCTACCACGTACAGGAGGAAGCACCGGATGAAGATGATCTGCACGATATTTAGATCGAAGAAGTTGAAGGTGAGAGAGATGTGGAAGGACCACCCTTAGAGTCAAAGGTCATCTCTACGCCAATCAAGATAAAGAAGGTTAACATAGGGACCTTTGAGCAGCCCAAAATGGTCAGCATTGGATATTACTGGGATGAACAGACACTAGAAAGCATCACATAATTGTTGCGTGAATACAACGACCTTTTTTCCACAACCTTTACAGAGATGAAAGGCATAGCCGAAGAATTAGGAGAAATGAAGATACCACTCAGTCCTGATGTGAGACCCATTAAACAACGACCATACAGATTGAACCCCATATATAAATAGAAAGTTAAAGATGAGATCGACAGGATGCTCGAGGCTGGAATCATCGAACCAATTGAAGAATCAGAATGGATAAGCCTGATGGTAGTACAGGACAAGAAACAAGGAAGAGGGATCAGGATATGCGTCAACTTGAGGAAGTTGAATGATGCATGCCTACACGACCCATTCCCCACACCGTTCACGGATGAATTACTTGAGAACGTAGGAGGTCACGAAACCTACTCATTCACCGATGGATTCTCAGGATATCATCAGATCAAGATTGCACAGGAGGATAGACACAAGACCACGTTCACGACAGAATGGGGATCTTATCAGTATACAATCATGTCATTTAGACTGAAGAATACACCTGCAATATTTTCTAGAGTGGTCATCGCAGCCTTTAAGGAATTCATCCATCAATTCCTCAAAGTATACCTTGATGATTGGACAGTGTATAGGATACTAAAATACCATGTGGAAGTTTTACGACTGATGTCAGAACGATGTAGACAATGCCAGATATCACTGAATATCAAGAAATGCATATTTGGAACACCATTTGGGATACTATTGGGACACATAGTATACAAACAGGGTTTGTTAGTGTATCCGGCCAAAATCGTAGTCATTGTTAACCTACCAGCACCAAAAAAAGTCCAACTAAGAGCAACGCTAGGACATACAGGATATTACAAGAAATTCATCAAAGGCTACGCGTAGATTACAGCGCCAATGGAAAAATTGTTAAGGAAGGATACAAAGTATCAATGGAACGATGAGTGCCAACATGGTCTAGATACCCTGAAGGAAAATATGGTCACTGTACCAATATTGGGAGAAGACATTCTATGTACATGTAGATGCATCAACGATAGCACTTGGAGCTATCTTGGCGCAACCAGAAGTAGGAGACTTGGATCACCTGATAGCGTTCACAAGCAAAAAAATATCATATTCAGAAAAAAATTATAACACAACAGAAAGAGAAGGCCTGGATATGGTTTATGCACTATAGAAATACAGACATTACCTATTGGGAAAACACTTTAAGATTTTTACAAATTACTCAGCCCTGGAATACCTAGTCAACAAGCCAATGTTGGGGGGGAGAATCTATCGATGGCTATTTATATTTCAAGAATTCAACTTTGAGGTAATAGTTAAACTAGGAAAACTGAATGCAGTACCTGGCCACCTATCAAGGGTCACAAATGGAGAGGAACCAACGAAATTAGAAGAAACATTTCCAGATGCACAACTATTCTCAGTACAGATTGTTGACGATTACTTTGTAGATATCATCTAGTACTTGAGCATAGGTACTGCACCGCACGAATATAACACTATGCAGAAGAAGAACCTGGTAGTCTGCACAACCGACTATCAATTGATCACGAGACATCTATACAAGATGGGAACAGATAGCATCTTACGGAGATACGTACTAGACTATGAATGACCAATCATTTTAGCAGAAGCCCATGAGGGAATAGCAGGAGGGCATTATGCAGGAAAAGCTACCACACAGAAAGTACTACGTGTAGGATTATGGTGTCCAATGATCCACAGAGACTTGAAAGAGTAATGTCAGCAATGTGATATCTATCAAAGGGTAGGCAAACCCAACAGAAGGGATGAGATGCCACTACGACCACAAGTGACACTTCAGGAATTCGACAAATGGGTGATAGACTTTGTGGGACCCATTAACCCACCATCCAAAAGAATGGGGGAGAGATATATTATCACCGTGATGAAATACCTATTGAGCTGGGTGGAAGCCGCACAAGTAAAAGATTGAAGCATAGAGACATGAGCAGACTTTCTGTTTGAATAGTTAATTACTAGATTTGGGTGCCCAAGAATTTTGATGCACAACCAAGGAGCACACTTCATCAACAACACCATCCGAGCGATGCTCGAAGAGTTTGAAGTTCATCACCAAAAAGTCACACCGTATCATCCACGGGAAAATGGCACGGTAGAAGGCTTCAAAAAGATTCTAGAGAATGCCTTTACAAAGATATGCAACGTCAACAGGGACGATTGGGACCTCAAGGTACCAGCAGTGTTATGGGCATATAGAACCACATGCAAAAAGTTGACAAGCTACACACCATTCAAACTAGTCTATGGTCAAGAAGTAGTGGTGCCATTAGAATTTTTATTACCCAGTCTACATGTAGCAGCTGTAACACACATGACAAAACGAGGCGCAGTACATGAAAGAATGAATCAGTTATTGTCGATGGAGGAAGACCAAATATTGGCAGGATTCCACCAACAAGTACAGAAAGCAAGAGACAAAGCTTGGCATGACCGCCACATCAAGAGGAAGACGTTCAAGGAAGGAGATATAGTATTGCTCTATGACAGTAAATCGTTGTAGAACCCAGGAAAGTGCATACTGCATTGGCTAGGACCATACGAGGTAAAATCTGTTACGGACGGAGGAGTTGTACAATTAAGATATCTAGCAGGCACATACCTCAGAGGAAAGATCAATGGGAGCTGGCTAAAACTATAGAAGGATAGTCAACCACCCACCACATAGTAAAAAAAAATAGCACGATCGTGGGAAAGAAAGTGTGCAGAAAACTGAAGTAACAACTGGCAAAAGAACAACATGCACGCATGAAAGAAAGCATGCAAAAAGGAAAGCAATAGCTAGAGGAGGAACAACACGCGTATGGGAGAAATACCTAATGTAAGAAGGTTTATGTTTTTCGTAATATTCTGTAAAAGGATGAAGAGCCTGAAATGTACAAATATAGATACGAAAGTATCATATAGAGTAGTTTCTAGTAGTTCATATTAATTCGTTAATGTTTTGAGCTGTATGAACCATTTTTGTAAGTTGTTGAGAAAATAATATATAAGGGAAGGTAGATCTGAGGATTAGACTGTGGGATATGGAGCCTGGTGTGATCTAGTTCGCCTCGCATAGATCTTACCCATTTTTGTGAAGAATTGTAAGTGCGTGGCGCCATGAATGCAAAACTTCCATAATAAAAGAGCCAAGAGACAAATCTTTGTGGACGTAGCCCAGGAGGGGGTGAAACACGGTAATACTTGTTTAGTATGTTGAATGTATGCATGTCTCTTCTTTCTTTCAACAATTAATGGTTAATCTTGATGAATGAGTTAATACATTATTGTGAATATGTTTATACTTTGCTTAAATTAAGCTATGAAATATGCGTATGTGAATCCAAGGAATAAGTAGTGTACCTAACAGATCATAGTACCTGGATTTAATCAAGAAACCCCTATCCCCTACTCTGTCCTGGGCTATAAACACCTGAGTCTTACAGCCACCCATTTAAAGCTATCTCAGGTGAGACTGTGCAGTTCCTTCCAGGTTTTGTGTTGCCTTCTAGATTACTAGGAGGGCCGATAGTTTTAAAGGCTTTGTTGGAACCCTGAATGACATGAACCCTGGGTCAATAAATCAAACAACCTGAGAAGAGAAATAGCAAACCAACACTATACAATTTTTTCTTCTTAAGGACATTCTCACAGATCAACGATGAAATTTATTCCTACAACATCGCAGTCCGACCGTGCCATTAAATTTTCAAGGCCCTGACCCTTGATTATTTTTGTAGGCTTGATCTCAAGATTGTATTCCAACATGGCCTCTATCCACTTGCATCTCCTTCCTTTCGGATCAGGTTGATTCATGATATCCTTTACTGAGTTACTGGGTACATAAGCGATGGCATGGGAGTGCAATATATATGTCCTGAATTCCTTCAAAGCTTTCACTAAGGTGTACGCCTATTTTTCCATAATGTTGTACCTTAGTGAAGCATCACACAGTGTCCATATGAAATAGGATATGGGTTTTTCAAATCCTTTCTCATCTTTCTGCAACAACACATTGCACGTTGGCAATAGTGTGTTCTGAGGCGAATGAAAACATGACGAAATATTTCGTAAAATCTGGGTTGGCCAGCACAAGAGCTTTATTCAATGCCACTTTGATATATTCAAAATAATTCTTGGCCTTCGAGTTCCATTTGATCTCATTTCCCTTCTTGAGAATGAAAGTTATGTGTTTTATCATTTCCACCAGGTTCGGGATGAATCTCCTCAAGAAGTTTACCTTTCCCAGGAAGGATTGCACCTCTTTTTTACTGTGAAGGGTGCCGATATTCATGATTCCTTAAACCCTGTTGGGGTCTATCTTAATGCCTTCCTCTGAGATGATGTGTCCTAACATATTCCCTTCTTCCACCCCGAAATGTGATTTCTTTGGATTTAGTGATATGTCAAACTTCCTGCACTTCTGGAAAAGCTTCTTCAGGTGCTCGAGATGTTGTTTGTCGGAGGCAGAGTACATTTTGATGTCATCCAGATAAATCACGATGAAATTTTCCTTTTCATCATCAAATGCGATGTCCATTTCCCTTTGGAAGGTGGCTCCGACGTTCATCAGGCCGAATGGAATCTTGGCATACATGAACGTTCCCCTTGCAGTTTTGAAAGTCATTTTCTCTCTATCGTCTGGGTGGACCATGATCCGATTATATCCTAAAAACCCGTCAAGCATAGACATCTTCTGGGACCCCACCACTTTTTGCAGGATGTAGTCCATTTTAGGAAGGGGGTAGTGATCCTTGAGAGATACTTTGTTTAAATTTCAGAATTCTACACATAGTCTTATATCGCCGCTCTTCATTCTTAGAGGTACCAAATTAGCTACTCATTTTGAGAATAAAAAAGACACGATAATTTTAGCGTCGAAAAGCTTCTTTACCTCCTCGACCAACGATATCAATAGGGTATTTATCCGTCTCATTTTCTATTTGAAATGTTTTTGATCTTCCTTGAGTGAGATAACATGTTGGATCACTTTCGTGTCATATACTCTCAGGTGATCATAGCTCCATGCAAAGACGTCCAGGAAATCCTTCATGATATTAATGTAGTTCTTCTTGAGCTCTGCACTAAGCGTCTTTGATAATCCGACCATATTCGGGTTCCCCTCAGTCTCAATGTTGCAATCTTCCACGTCCTCTTAGCTTGCAGTGATCTTGTGGTTTTTAGCCACATCATTCTCTTCAAACAACTTTTCCAGTGGCACCAACCCCTTTGGAATGATATTATTTTTTAGTTGTATTATGTCCCTTCTCGTGATCTGGTTTTGGAAAGGGTCGTCGTTACTGCACGCATCCACACTCTCATCTTCATCGTCACAATATTCCTCATTAATGTTTGTATTAGTGAACTCATCGCTCATAAGGAGGAATCTTTCCACCTATCTGTCATCATCAAACACTTGCCAATGTTTGATATTATTAGGCACTGTCGGCCTGTTCTTGACCCCGATTTCATAACTTTTGTTTGGGAAGATGGGGATCTTGAAAAACGAGGCCAAGGTTGCCAACGCATCAACGTTCTCATTTTTCTCTCTGGGGATAGCAGATAGGTCATACTCTGAAAATCCTTCGAGGAGGTCCAAAGACAAATTTTTGTACACTCTCAGCCTGGGGTGTTTGGTATGATATACACCCTTTACTTGATTTATGATTAGCTCTAAATCTCCACGCACTGCTATCTTCTGAGCGCCCAATTTTTTCAAAACTTGTAAGCCCAAGATTAGTGCTTCATACTTGGCCATGTTGTTAGTGCATTCAAACGCGAACTTGTATAAGCACAACTTTGTATCTTCTTCAGGGGGGATTACCCATACACCAACCCCAACTCCTTATCTATTGACTGTGCCTTCGAAACTCATGTTCCACAACCCATTTTTTGCGCGGTCTTTCGGGTCAACGCACTCTATTGTTTCCCGCGCAGTTTTATCGTCAGTTGTTATGATGGTTGTCCGATCTTCCTCTTCGAAACTCAGGTCATTGTAGAATATAGAAGAACTCACCTCAGTGTCGATGGCATATATAGGATGATTGTTTGGCTATGTCTTGTTGCTTACCATGTATTTCAACAACACTTCTCTGTACAACCTTCTGTCATGGCCAAAAACAGGGATGGTGGCATATGACATATCCATCTGCAAAGTGCCCTTCAACTTCCCAGCCCAAAACCTTGATATAAGAATTCCAAAATTTGGGGGTATGTCCACGATGACTACGTCCATGACAATGTTCTTAGCAGGGATTTGAGTCAACGACATAACTAGTTCATTGATAAGGCCCAAACACTTAACCTTCCTCGAATCAAAAGAAAAATTTTCTTTGTATGGCCTAGTGATATCCAAACCTAGTTCACCCATGATCACCTTTGGCATGAGGTTGTGCGATGCACCCGAATCTAGCATGGAGTTATGTAGGGTCATGTCATGGACCTTTAGACTAGCGTAGAATGGAGGGACGTCCTTGGTATCATTTGTCTCTTCAACGTGCGGACCAAAAAGGATAGCGGGGTGATCATATTGGATATTCAGAGTATCGAAGGTCCTTCCCATTTCACTATTTTAATGATTTTCTCCCGGTACTTTCCCTTTCTAGTAAGTTCATGGAACGGGACAAAGATTTTTATTTTGGCCATCTCATGTTCAAAATTGAAAGGGGGACAGGTTTTCTCTACCTCTTTTCCGCTCGTCTCTTGGCCTATCTATGGAGATTTCTTGGGGACCTCCTCCTTTGAATTAGCCTTCTTTGTCACATACTTGGTCACGATATCCGACCTCAGTAATCTTGTGGAAGGGGTGTCCACCAGAGGCTTCCTTATGGGGTTAGTTTTTATTCTCAACAGGTGCGTCTTTGCTCCAGAGGTTATACTTCTTCTGGAACTTCATGATGGTGTTTTGATAGCCTTTCCTAAACTCTTATGTCTCCCAAGATGGTGCATCATCTGTTTCGATTATCATATCATCCTCCGTCTCCAACATGAAGTCTTCATTTTTTCTCATGTACCGATCATGCTCGCTCTTTGTCAAGAACACATGCGGGTTTTTATTGTCGCAACAATGCATCTGGTCGTCGAATGTTTGGTCGAAATCCTCATCTACGTAGTTGTTTTGGAATCGAGGTCTTGTCTGTTGGTCACTTTAATCCCTCTACTCTTTATGTTCCCTTTGTGTGATCTGAGGGACTTAACCCCTTCTGAGGTTCCGATTCCTGGGTTGTGGGTCGTTTTGTTCTCATGAAGCAGGTATGTTTTCCATGGACATTCTCTCCATCATCTTCTCCATGGTATTCATCATCATGTCAAATTTTTCATCCGAGGACCACGAAATCGATGGTTGTACATCTCCCTGGGGTCTCGTATCGCCTCGGTTGAACCTCGATTTTATTTTTCCCGATGCCATCATGTTTACTTAGACTTCGACAACGTTACTCATTATAGCGTCTAGACTTGTTGATCTTTTTTCTCTCAACAACAGGGATAAATCACTGTCGAATGAATCGACGTACTGCAAATGAATAGCACCGGGGGGCGGATTGAATTCTGCATGGATTGAGTTATACACATTCAAGAAATGGTTTGAGAATTAATGTACTATATCTTCCACTACTTTCCTCATATTATTGTACTATGTTAGCCACTGCAAAGGGTTTTTCTTGTCCCCCCATTTATTCAAGAAAGACGTCTCGAATGTGGTGAAGTCTCGAATGCTCATGGGTGAGAGGGATTTGAACCATTTCCTTACATATCCTGAAAGGATCTACGCAAACAACCTCATTTTCTCATCTATGTAGTCAACCTCCTACAGGTTGATGAAATCATTAAACTAGTCCAGGTGCCTCTAGGCGGAAACATTTCCTTCAACATCATAGAGCTTGATTCTCTGACTTTAATTCTAAGGAAAGTCATGTAGTTGGGCTGGCAGGATGAGGGGGGAGAATATGATAGCCTGTTGGCAGTAGTGATATAATTACCATCGTTTGTAAGCTGCCTACACAGGGTCTCTAAATTTTCATTACTCGTTATGAGCATTCTCACTAATTGAGACTTGTCACTTTTCGCTTTTTACATATCTTATTTTCGATTTTTGTTTTCATGACTGTAAGAATGAAAACTCGCGGCTAGAATTGAAATTTTGTTTTCATTTGTGATTAAAGGAAGACTGTTCATGTGGTTTATTATAGAATTGTCATATTTTTTTCTATGAACATGATTGTTCTCCTTGTTTATAACCCCTTGGTTCTAAACATGCCTTGGTTGCACAAGTGAAAGACCTCCATTCGTTAATATTTAATTGATATTGATGGAGTTTTTATTCATAAAACTTTGAATTATTCCATTGTTATTCGATGCACTCACCTTTGTGATCAAACTATAAATGCACATATTTTGGTTTTAAAATATTATGATCCTAGTACGTACCCAATGCCAAGGTGGCATACAGAGTACAACATGCCATTACTCTTCTGCGTGGTCTTGGGGTTCATGATTTTTCTCCCACACATGGTGATTAACACCTCTGCCTATTGTTTGAACTGTCATAGCATTGTTTTGTTGAGGCTCAGGGCTATGGCTCTGTGGCTTTTTATCAAACCCTACCTGTGAGTTATGTGTTGATTCCCTTCTGTTCGCCATGGCTCCAGTGGTAAGGATCAAGCCCAATGGCATCCAAACCTTGCTATCATATGATAACACAAGGGATGATTTAGAAAGGAATGGTTGGTGTTTGTTCATTGAAAAGTTTAAGGGTTTCGATCTGAGAGTTGCCCAAGAGTTCGCATTGACCTTAGATGGCTACAGAGAAAAGATAGGTCATGTGCAGCTAGAGGTAACTGAGGAGTTATTAAGCCAAGCCACCAGTTTACCAGCTTTCGGGAAAAAATGGTTCAAGAATGCAAAAGTTGAAGAGGTCCCCTAGACTTTGTTGTTCACCTCACGAAAAATTACTAGTTGCGATCAAGGTATGCTAGTCTCATCCTTAAAACCTAGGTGGCATGATCTACTTGCTATTGTGAAACAATTCATTACGTGTGAAGGAAGATTTGGGTTAGTTTTCCTGTATCATCTGCGATTTCTTATGAGTTCCATTGACTTCCCGTTGAATATGCCCTACTTCCTGCTTAGAAGTCTCTACAAGATGGGAAAACGGTTTAAGAAGCAGAGGTCTGATTCGAGTTTATTCCATCATGGTTTAATTAAAATTATCCTTGTGCATCAGTTGAAATTACAAAATGATTGTTGGGATGCATTTATTTTATGAAATGGCTTTGGCAACAGTGAGTTGGGACAGGTTGATAAGCCTATTGTCATAGAAACCCTTGTGAAACCTACCACCTCTCCTCCACCACTCCTGCCTTGCGATATTTCCCTTAACAATGAACCCTTGACCTACCCTGATGTTACTCAACCGGACAATCAACCGGGTTCGCACCCAAAGAGTTGCACTAAAACTGTTAAAAAACCCACAGGGAAGAAGCCAAAGGGCAACGTCGATGTTAATTACAAGAATAAAAGGGTTGGTTGTTTGATTTCATGATGTGCTCGAAATAAATTCAAACCTTGTGCAAACACAAACAAAACAATTGAATTAAGTGAAGATTTAGACTCGAAAATTGAGAGGTTTTTGGCTGAGGAAGACCCCGTGCTGAGGAAGACCCCGTGTCATACAGGCTCTATCCTGACACACCATATGACTATGTAAACAACCTGCCTCCATGTCTAAAAGGTAACCCAAAATTCTCGGGCATTCAACTCTGTGATAAACCTACCTTTCGCGTGGACGATTCCTTAAACCTTAATGCTGTCAGTGCCAATGCACAGTCCCTATAGCCACAATGTGATGAATTTCGATCCTCAATCGACAGGTATTATACGAATGTGCCTTTGCTACAGTCCTGGCTTAAATTATTAAAATACCAAGTGGATTGGTTGACAAACGAGAATAGTAGACTCCAATCCATAACTCAAGCAAAGGAGAAATGCCTAAAAACTATAGAATCTGTCATTTTTAAGAATGTAGAGGCAACAACAACAATCGTAAACTCCAAGATTGCTTGATATGTTTTGATACCATGATTTGAGGTATGATTGTCTTTTTAATTTTAGCATGATTTTGTCACTCTCAAGATAGGATATACGATTTGATTGAATAGATTATCTCTCTTATAAAGATTAGTTTGTTCTGTTTATTGAATAAAATATGATTGTAGTTTCTATTATAACTAGCTACATAATCATAAGATTCTGTAGCCAGTTAGAAAAATTCGAATTGCTTGATTTGACAATTGAAAACATATCTAAAATTTACCAATTTTCATTTGTTTTCAGGAACCCATGACTTCCAAGGAGATATGAGGCACTGTTGAGATCTCCCATCCATATCAACTTTGTGTTTTTAGTAAATAGATTAGGCTGTTGGTATTTTGATATCTAGTAAAATCAGGGAGGTTGCATCCCCCATATTTTTGGAACATATTTGATATTATCAACAGGAAACCGTTTTGTTTCCTGGAACCTATATAAGCATGTTATTTTGTACACATTATATCATCTCTGCCTGGGGAAAGACTATGGATTTTTCATTTACAAACTTGAATGGAATATAATACTTGTCACAACTTTAGCTTTTCCATATTGTGTTTTTATTCAAGTCATGTTTATTTCAATTTGTAAATATATTATGATTGCTTTCGCTGTCATGGTTTACTACAATTTGATAGAATTAAAGTTTACATATTATCCATGTTTCATGTTCCAGATTTTGACAAGTGTGTGATTTTTCAAAAAGCATCTGGTCGAATACATAAACCATCTTTCCCTTTGCAACCAGTTTCGATAGACTCCCCTTTTCAGCAATGGGGTATGGATATTATAGGCCCAATCAATCCGCCATCCTCACAGCAGCATAAATATATCATAACAGCCACATATTACTTCACCAGGTGGTCCGAGGCTGCCCCATTAAAAGCCATAAATACCAGTCAGGTAATATCCTTCCTGAATTCAAATATTATTACTCGTTTTGGTATCCCTGAATGCCTAGTATTTGACAATGCTTCTTATTTTTCGTCTCTTGAAATGAGTGATTTCTCTCTAGAAAAAGGAATTAAATTAAAGTACTATGCCAGTTATTACCCCAAAGGCAACGGTTTGGCAGAATCAACTAATAAAAATCTGATCAAAATTATCAAGAGAACGATCTCCAAAAACCATAAAAATTGGCATAACGCATTGTTAAACGCAATCTGGGATGATAGAGTAACTCCTAAAACTGTTGTGGGTAACTCACCTTTCTTTCTCGTTTACGGTAGGGAGGTGATTCTTCCACCACATGTCCTTCTTCCATCTCTGTAGTTATCACAGAAAGTACAGGAAGAAGACTGTCCCCCTTTGGAGAGTCGAATTAACGCTTTGTTAAAATTAGAAGAAGTGAGGGTGCAAGAAAAATGGAAATTGGATCAACATCAACTCATTGTTAAAAACTGGTTTGATTCCAATTCTGCCTCTGATAGAAATTTTGAGGTAGGTGACCTTGTCCTAAAATGGGACAAACCTCATGAGGGAAAAGGAGAGCATACAACCTTTCAGAACTTGTGGCTGGGACCATTTTTAATTGCTGAGAAATTGGGTCCCAGTTCCTTCTGATTACAGAATTTAGTGGGGCAGCCAGACACCTTTCTGGTGAATGGCCAAGATCTAAAAAGGTACTTTTCCTGATGACGCTCCCATGTACACTGTGTATATATTTTCTGTTTTGTTTGCTGTTTGTTTTTCTTTGCTGGTTTGTTTTGATTTTTCCTTTATGCTTATCGGTCCTTCTTTTTGAAACACACATGCTTGCATCACGGGCTAGCTCAGACGAAGAGAACAGAAAAAATTCCCCTCTAAAATGACTGTTGTAAGTTGTTTAAACATCAATTGTGGTATTTCTTTGAGTTTGCAGCCATGCTGAAGATAATTTGTTGTTTGAAAAATGTTTCTCGATTTCAATCTGCAACTGAAGATATTCACGATCATCTATAAAAAATTCTTTTTATGCTGTCCCTGTTCCTTAAGAGAACAAATCGAAAATATACCCCTGCTCTTGAAAGTCGGTTTTATTAACAAAATATTTCTAGATCTTAATGAAGGACAGCTAAGAAATTTCTTCAAGGTCTGTAATTTACTAAGATGTGTCCAAAAACCAGGATTTTCAGCGTTACCTCGCTCTATTAAATATCTTTAAAACTAAATAAACCTTCAGAGAGTTGTGGGAAGTGTTTGTAAACCTGCCGAAATACCGAACAGGTCTGTTGGTAGCGGGTAAATGCATGCATGACGTCAAGATAACTTCGTCGAGGTACTGAATAGGCCCGCTGGTAGTGAAGCAATGTCAGGTAAAAGAAAATTCTCAGATATGGATTCTTTTTTACCTTAAATGTCCTTCGTTCTGATCTGGAACTTCTTGGCAGGATACAAATATCAGAGTGGGTTAATTGGCATCCCTGTCGAGGCTATCGATGCCTGCTGGTAGAAACGGCCCTGTCAACAGTATTGAAGATTTTAACTTTAATATTGTGACACTCTTTTGTTAAGATTGTCATCAGTTTTCGTCTCTTTAAAATAATAGTAATCTGAAACTGGAATGCATTATAATTATTTACGATGTTCAGACATCTTTTCGGTTGTTTTCGATTTGATTTTTTTTCTGATTATCCTAATCTAAACTCATTCATTTGGCAGAGATAACTGCTTCTCCCAATGTGTGACCATTGTTGGCAGCAGTGATATAATTACTATTGTTTGTAAGCTACCTACATAGGGTCTCTAAATTTTCATTACTCATCATGAGAATTCTCACTAATTGACACTTGTCAATTGTCACTTTTTACATATCTTCTTTTCGATTTTTGTTTTCATGACTGTAAGCATGAAAACTCGTGGCTGGAATTGACATTTTGTTTTCATTTGTGATTAAAGAAAGACTGCTCATGTGGTTTATTATAGAATTGTCATATTTTTTTCTATGAACATGATTGTTCTCCTTGTTTATAACCCCTTGGTTCTAAACATGCCTTGGTTGCACAAGTGAAAGACCTCCATTCATTAATATTTAATTGATATTGATGGAGTTTTGATTCATGAAACTTTGAATTATTCCATTGTTATTCGATGCACTCACCTTTGTAATCAAACTATAAATGTGCATATTTTGGTTTTAAAGTATTCTGATCCTAGTACGTACCCAATGCCAAGGTGGCATACAGAGTACAACATGCCATTACTCTTCTACATGGTCTCRGGCTTCACGATTTTTCTCCCATGCATTGTGATTAACGCCTCTGCCTACCATTTGAACTGTCATAGCATTGTTTTGTTGAGGCTCGGGGCTATGGCTCCGTGGCTTTTTATCAAACCCTACATGTGAGTTCTATGTTGATTCCCTTCTGTTCCCCATGGCTCCAGTGGTAAGGATTGAGCCCAATGGCATCCAAAACTTGTTATTGTATGATAACACCAGGGACGATTTAGAAAGGAATGATTGGCGTTTGTTCATTGAAAAGTTTAAGGATTTCAATCTGAGAGTTGCCCAAGTGTTCGCATTGACCTTCGATGGTTGTAGAGAAAAGATAAGTGACATGAAGCTAGAGGTAACTGAGGAGTTCTTAAGCCAAGCCACCAAATTACCAGTTGTCGGGAAAAAATGGTTCAAGAATGCAAATGTTGAAGAGGTCCCCTGGACTTTGATGTTCACCTCACGGAAAATTACTAGTTGCGATCGAGGTATGCCAGTCTCATCCTTAAAACCTAGGTGGCATGATCTACTTTCTATTGTGGAACAATTCATTACGTGTGAAGGAATATTTGGGTTAGTTTTCCTGTATCATCTGTGATTTCTTATGAGTTTCATTGACTTCCCATTGAATATGCCCTACTTCTTGCTTAGATGTCTCTACAAGATGGGAAAACGGTTTAAGAAGAAGAGGTATGATTAGAGTTTATTCCATCATGGTTTAATTAAAATTATCCTTGTGCATCATTTGCAATTACAAAATGATTGTTGGGATGCATTTATTTTATGAAATGGCTTTGGCAACAGTGAGTTGGGATACGTTGACAAGCCTGTTGTCATAGAAACCCTTGTGAAACCTACTGCCTCTCCTCCACCACTCCTGCCCTGCGATATTGCCCTTAATAATGAACCCTTGACCTACCCTGATGTTACTCAATCGGACAATCAACCGGGTTCACACCCAAAGAGTTGCACTAAAACTGTTAAAAAAGCCACAGGGAAGAAGCTAAAGGGCAGTGTCGATGTTAATTACAAGAATAAAAGGGTTGGTCATTTGATTTCATGATGTGCTCGAAATAAATTCAAACCATGTGCAGTCACAAACAACACAATTGAATTAAGTGAATATTCAGACTCAGAAATTGAGAGGTTTTTGGCTGAGGAAGACCCCGTGTCATACGGGCTCTATCCTGACACACCCTATGACTATGTAAACAACCTACCTCCATGTCTAAAAGGTAACCCAGAATTCTTGGGCATTCAACTCTGTGATAAACCTACCTTTCGCATGTACGATTCTCCAAACCTTAATGCTGTTAGTGCCAATGCACAGTCCCTACAGCCACAGTGTGATGAATGTCAATCCTGGATCGAGAGGTATTATACAGATGTGCCTTTGCTACAGTCTCAGCTTAAATCTTTAAAAGACAAAGTGGATTGGTTGACAAGCAAGAATAGTAGACTCCAATCCATAAATCAAGCAAAGGAGAAACACCTAAAAACTACATGATCTGTCATTTTTAAGAATGTAGAGGCAACAACAACAATCGTAAACTCCAAGATTGCTTGATATGTTTTTATACCATGATTTGAGGTATGATTGTCTTTTTAATTTTAGCATGATTTTGTCACTCTCAAGATAGGATATACGATTTGATTAAATATATTATCTCTCTTATAAAGATTAGTTTGTTCTATTTATTGAATAAAATATGATTGTAGTTTCTATTATAACTAGCTACAGAATCATAAGATTCTGTAGCCAGTTAGAAAAATTTGAATTGTTTGATTTGAAAATTGAAAACATATCTAAAATTTACCCATTTTCATTTGTTTTCAGGAACCCATGATTTCCAAGGAGATATGAGGCACTGTTGAGATCTCCCAACCATATCAACTTTGTGTTTATAGTAAATTGATTAGGCTGTTGGTATTTTGATATCTAGTAAAATCAGGGAGGTTGCATCCCCCATATTTTTGGAACATATTTGATATTATCAATAGGAAACAGTTTTGTTTCCTGGAACCTATATAAGCATGTTATTTTGTACACATTGGATCATCTCTGCCTGGGGAAAGACTATGGATTTTTCATTTACAAACTTGAATGGAATATAATACTCATCACAGCTTTAGCTTTTCTGTATTGTGTTTTTATTCAAGTCATGTTTATTTCAATTTGTAAATATATTATGATTGCTTTCTTTGTCATGGTTTACTACAAGTTGATAGAATAAAAGTTTACATATTATCCATGTTTCATGTTCCAGATTTAACACACAGTAATCATTTGTTCAAATTTGAATTAAGTGATTTATCTTTATCTTTGATTGAACGTTTCTACACAAGTTCTCACAGCAAGATTTATCTTAATGTGACTGCTTGTAAAATTATGAGATTGTTGTGATCGTATCTTTTATGTGTTCTGTCATTCGAATTCCATCATTACTGCTTCGCATTTATGAGAAGCAATTTCAGGATCTGCTGCAGGTTTACCTTGTTAGATAAGGTGATTGGATGCTACACATCGAACATATATTGGATGTGATAACAGGTCAACTTGTTATTTAATTTCATTAGTATAATAGATATAGAAGTTTCGTGTAGTTAAAACACTTTTTATCATCTGTTATTTCTTTTGTTTAATTAGACAGTTTGATATTCGATTTCTTTCATATAAACATTATAAGAAAACAAATCATAAAGATTAGATAATAACTTTATTGTTGTTTAAAAAATCAATTTACATTCGATTTTCACAGATTTGGATTAAAATTCGTATTTTGTACATATTATATATATATTAGAAATATAATTATTTGTATATATTGTGCAGGTGATAAGTAGAGTTATTTTATAAGTATTAGTTAGTTAAACTGTAAATATATATTAGATGTATATATAGTTTTCAGCGATTGTTATTTATTAAGTTATTGCATTTACTTTAGTTTTATTTTTTCGCTTTCTTTAGGACTTAGATCGGCCAACGGAGCCGCTAAACCCGTCGGAGTGGATTAATCCAAACGGATTGGGTTAATTAGACAACCCCGGACTGGATTCACTCCTCCAGTTGACGAGCGGTCAATTTCGCTCGTCAGCACAGCCATATCTCTAAGAGGATTCGAGTTCTGAGGGATATTATTTGATATTAGGGCTTGAAATTTCTTTGGGTCGAAAACAGTCTTGTCCAAGATTGTTTCTGACTTAGACCTGAAAAGGGTTTGCTCAAATAATTTGCAAACTCAAGGTCGTCGATGCTTTGTGCGCTGTCTTTGGGTAAGGACAGGCTTCTGTCCAGGTAGTAGAACGGGTCTGGCGCTTTCTCTATAGTCCTGCGCAAAATCTTCTCGGGGTCGTACATAGGCTCTATGGGGTTTGGGTCAGGATTGGCTTTGGTATAGATCATCTTCGGAGCCAGGGTTCCTGAACTGCGCTACTTGGAGTTAATGGTATTTTTGACTGTAGTCATCAGGGTAAGGGTTTCATCCAGTGTGAATGTTTGTCCCTTTGTTACCCTCAGGGGTCAAACTACAACATTAGTCGTTCTCCTAGGGAAAATCTCTTTAGTTTCATCCCTGGCAACGATGCCAGAATGTTAGCACTCCGTAAATCTGTTCGGTGATAAACATATGACGAAGGTAAATGTTTCAACCAACTTTGAGACCCGAAACTAGCCTTTTGGATATGGAGAGGGCTCTCTTGGAAGGCGCGGTCTCCGCGCAAGATATGACTTTGAAATCAATGGCTAGATTTAACACCTTTGATAAAACGGGTTCTGGTTATATTGGCGCAAGAAAGTAAGACTTGGGATATGGAGTCTATTTTAGGGAATGACAAAGACAAATGACTCGGTGACTGAACTTGATACGATAAGGCTAGGTGAGCAACAGTGTTCAGTGTAAAACCATAATGTGTGGCAGGAGAAAAACACAAGAAGTAACTCGTAGCACCATTGCACAGTACCCCTTGTTCACGCCACTTAGACAAAACGTTTTCTTCTACAGCTAAATATGAATTTGCCCGCAACAGTGCTCCAGGTTACTTCCTTTGTTTTTCTCTCACCACACATTACAGTTTTACACTGAAGACTATTTCTCGCCTAGCCTTATCCTCTCAAGTTCAGTCACCGAGTCATTTGTCTCTGTCATTCCCTCAAATCGTCTTCATAGACCAAGTCTTACTTTCTTGCGCCAATATAACCAGAGCCCATTTTATCGAAGTTGTTAAATCTAGCCACTACTTTCAAAGCCATATCCTATGTGGAGACCATGCCTTCTAAGAGATCCCTCTCCAGATCTGAAAGGCTAGTTTTGGGTCTCAAAGTTGGTTGAAAAAGTTACCTTCATCATTTGTTTATCAGCCGAACAGATTTACAGAGTGCTAACATGTTCCATTTAAAATTTTGGAAAATATTGGTGACAATCCTTTCCGGTTGGAGTTACCTCCATATCTGCAAATATATTCCATGGTTAATGTTGAAAACCTTAAACTATGTGAGCCTCCTATGATCATGGATAAAAGAGATAATGTTGAATATTTTTCTCCTGAATATATTGATGAGTTGTGAGAAGTTGTTATTATTGATAGAGGGGTGAGGACTTCTCAAAGAGGTCACATGGAGTATCTTCATGTGGGTCTAAAAGGAATGCATCCAAGTAAACCATGATGAATGGAAATGGGAAAAGTGAGGGATTTGTACCCTCACTTATTTTCTAAATGAAACTAGACTTTTGGTGTTTCAAAATATTCTTAATGGGGAGGAGTGATCTAAGAGGATAACCAATATATTACCCAAATCCCAAGAAATTTAAGATACAACCTTGATATTTCAAATCCAACAGAGATAAAACCATGCGATCATGCATTCAATGTAGTTGTATGGCCATATAAAAGCTTATTCTTCTAGAGAAATCTGTGGGTAGATTTGGAGGGACTCTGAGAAAATTGAAAACACCATGTATAAAGTGTTGTTGGATGAGAATATTCTTCTATTCAAATTACAAACCATCAGATTGCTTCATAAACACTCTAATTCAACAACAAATATTTAGATTGATGAGTATTTATATTGCATTCATGGAGAGTAATTATAATCTTGATTTTGTTCCTATTGATGAATATTGTGGTGGCATCTAGTGTTTTTATGGATACTATTGATAATTGTGGAAGGGAAAAGAAAAATACTTCCACCAATGATGATAGTCATGGACTAGATTATTTGAAGGGAAAAGAAGATATGGTAGTTCATGTCCAACATGTAGTATTACCAGCAGAGGATACTCATAAATCATCTTGTTTTTAACTGAAGCATGAGGAGGATAACAATGTTATTCATGTAGTGGATTCAACACAGTGGAAATCTTGTCCTTTGGATCAGTTGGAAATGTCTTGTCATGAGTTTCATGATCCAATAGAAGATTGGATAGAGTCCTTATTATCCAAAACTCCAAGAGCTACAGGTTTTGGCATGCTACATGTTTTCAATATTAGGTACAAGTTGTTCATTGAATTTTTATGATACCTACTATTTTCCTCTCATACTTTCACCAGCGAACAACAGTGCAGGGAAAGCAATTTGTTTCTTGAATGATTCTTTTGGAAATTTATATATAAATAAAGAAAGCAAGTTTCATTTGGTTAGAAATAGTATCTTTAATAAATAATCCTACACCATGAGCATGTGGTTTTTAGTTTCTTGATTTGCAGTAGATCGGGAATAATGACTCCATAGCCCAATGGAGGCACTAGTGCAACATTTTTTCTTCAGTTTGGTTGGCTAATTGTTTTACATTATGGACGAGTAGGGTTATCAATTTGTAGAAATACAATGGATAAGGCACTGGTACTGCAAATTTTCTTGGAGCCTCACAGGGATGTGTCCATCCCCTATGGAACTAAATGTTAACACATAAAGATATACAGGTTATCAAAAGTTTTGAGTCATGTCTCATGTAAGTAAATCAAGATGATTGATTTTTAAAATTGGGTCTAAAGCTGATCAAAATACATTTTCCTAGTCTTGGTGTCATGATGGTGATTTTCATTATTAGAAAAAGAAGGAGGGCTCAATCGTCTCTTTCTATTTTAATTTGCAAATATATTAATACAAGTTGTTTGTTGCTACAAACTCTCCTAGAATGGTTGGTGCCAAGTTAAACACTTAATGGTTGATGGTTCAACTTTATGCAACAAGGGGTAAAAATCATATGCTAGCTATCATTACTTGATATTCAAAATTCCATTATTTTCAAACCACTTTAGTCATCAAGAGATCTATTCTTCTACATGATTTTACATGTTGCAAATCGAACTAGTGTTGCCAACTCTTTGTTTTGCACATTTGCTTTGAAATATGGCTATTAAAGACTTCATTTAGCCTTGTCATCATCATTTCATCCAAGCTTCTAGCTTTATGTTATCCTCTGCAATATTGTAAAACTTACTTGCAGCAAAACCCTAAGAAACACTTTTTGTCTTATGATTGCTTACTTGTTGTTTTGGAAGACATTTTTCATTTTTTAGAGGCTGAAGGAAGCTTTAGCATGGTCCAACAGATTATTTTGGTAGGTTGGTACATTTCTTGCATCATTTTAAGCCTTTTTGAATCAAATCGACACCTACATGAAATTTTTTAGCATTGTTGTCAGGCGCTGCAAACTAATTTCCTATAACAACTTTCTCTTATGTTTTCATAATAAATTTAGAATCACAATCTGATTTCTTATGAAATTTAGTGTGGAGATGGAGGATATTACCATTGACATGCTGACAAAAAATCATCCTGACCCACTTCGTAGTTTGGGAGAAAAGTTAAAATTATCATCTACAGGAAAGTTTGCAACACATCCTACATAGGCATTGCGAACTCTAAGAGTCTGACAAATACGAGCTATGGGAGGGATTCCAAATGTTAGGGAAGGTTCAAATGGTTTCCTAGGAGGTATTTGGACATGAGGGACATGTTTTCTATCACCATATCAAGCAGCATGACTTGTTTCAAAAGGAATTTATCACAATAGACAAGATCTCAAAAAATAGGAATTTGATATGTTTTTGTTGGAATATTTTGTAACAGACTCCTAAAGGGAGGAGGATCCTATGTAACTCCTTGGTTTCGACATCCTTGGAGTAGAGAGAGAGAGAATTTACTATATATGGAGGCAATTTTGATGAGGAAAGGATTGAGTTCATGACTGGAAAAATATTGAGAGAGTTGCATGGGTAGTTTATCTGTTTATTTGTAAGACTAAGGGCATGTGATGTAGGCATTTCTGCCATTAGATATCATGAAAGTTGTTTATCAGACTTTGTGTTCTTTATTATAATTTTACCTTGTCATCTTATTTGAATGGAATTGTAGGCATTGAACATCAATGGTTGTTCATGGGAAAGAGATTCATGAGCTGCAAATGATTTGTAGTAATTGCCTCCTTTCATGATCTATGTTATAGTAATATTTTAAGTCATTTTTGCAGAGAGGATCTATGCTTGATTATATTCTTCTTCTTTTTTATATTCCTTATACCTCCATCCATCAATTATATCCCTTTTGGTCTAGTAGGCAGCTTGAGTTCCTTTGATCCGTAGGATGTGTTGACTCCATGCCCAATGGAATGACTTTGTAGACAGTTTTCCACCCTCATTCTTGCTCTTCCTTTCTAATCCACCTGAGTTTAAACCTGATTTAATCACTTATATCTAAATGGGTATTGGGATCACTTTTTATGCAGTCTAGAGTGACTTCTAGTGCTAACAGCTATATTGACGCTTGTGCCACATGTGCAGTGTAACGGGTATTGAATTTTTTCAGGTTAAACTAATTTATTTTCGTCGTTATATTGACAATAATCGAACTATAAATACATGTCCTTAAGAAAAATTTCGACAAATTTCCTATAGTTGTGAAAAATTTGCCGGTGATTGTTTGAGCTCTGATTTTTTCTGTCATGTACTGGTTTAACACATCCATTTCTCAATCTACATAGCTCGGTTTTTAGACTTGCAAGGTTAGTATTTTTAATTTTAATTTTAATTTTTTTAACATGAATGTTAGGTTAGCTATGTTAATAAATTTTAATTTCAAATTTTTTTAACATGAATGTTTTAACCAAATTTATTTTTTTTCAAAATTCAACATTGCTACATATATTTTGTGTGATTGAACGTCGAAGTATATGAATTTTTAAATTAATTTTTTTTTTAATAATTTTTTCAAAATTTAGCATTGCAACATATATTTCCTGTAATTGGACCTCGAAGTATATGAAATTTTAATTTTAATTTTTTTTCAATGTTTTAACACAATTCATTTTTTTAATATTTAATTGGTTCTTATAGGAAATTACCCTGTCAAATTAATATACTATGAATGAAAATGAAAGGAGGCTTGCTCAGTTTAGAGCAACATTGGAGGCGAAGGGTGATGGAAAATGTTATTCCCCTTGCAACTATTGCAAGGTCTTGCAAACAAGAAGAATTTTAATAACAACAGTTGAAAAACATTGTAGCAAGAAAGGGCACGCTGAAGGGGGTTATGAATATCATCCCTTGGTAATACATTATTCAATATATAATGTATTCTTTGTAATATTGATCATGCCATGTATTTTTCAAATGTTTTATCTGAAGGATCAAATAGTGTCACTGAGAGGGGGGGGGGGGTGAATCAATGACACAATAATTTTATCAAATTTTTACTTTTGCAAACAAAATTTGAACACAATATTTTATCGTGGAACCCATTTGGGAAAACAAAAAACACTTTTCTATTAACTGCAAAAACAAAAATTACAATTTATAATAGAAGGAAGATGTTTTCTTCCTCTTTAGATCATCAACCATTGATCAGGATGCACCCACACTCCTATTCACCAGTTCCAACTGGTAGGAGGGTACAACCCCCTATTTAGTCAGCTGCAACTGACAAGGAAGCACCTACTCACCTGCAAGCTCCAACCTGCCCTTGCACCTCCCAGCCACCCTTTGTTCATCAATCTGGAAATATGATATGCAGTCCAATAGAGGTCTTTTATATCAAACAATGGACATCATTATTTCTTCTTTGTCTCCTTCTGATATTGATCTTCAATGATTATTTGACAGACACATATTTCTCCATAACATCTCAGCATACTAATAAGTCTCTAAACTTTTCAACACAACTCTTCATAAGCATCACACTTCTTCATATAATAGATTACATATCTAATTACCATTGATTATTACTAACACAGTTATCATTCTTTTTATTATTATTTAATTTCATCTTTTAATGCATGAATGATTTAACCAATATTCAATCTAACTGTTTCTTCGTGCAGGTTATTGTCTTTGTGCTTCTGCAGGGTTTTACTAGTTTTGGTGAACCTCCACAATTGACAGTATGCCAAAAACTCCGACAAGAATAGTGGTCTCAACATCACAAGTGGGCCTGAAACTAATAGATAATTTGTTTAAATCCTTCTAAGAACTCAAGTACCTGTCTGAAATCTGCTGACTACAATGTTATTACCAGTTTAGAAATCTTTGATAGAAAATACATAACAGTATTAGCTTCCCATAAAAAAGATCTTGCACAGTCCTTATTTCTTGAGTTGGTAACCAAGTTCAAGAGTCACATCTTTAGAATAATATCTACTCAGAATTCAAGCTCACCAAATTGAAATACCTCTGCTCTCTTCCAGCAATGTTGAAATGATAATCAAGTACTCATCTATCTAATTTTCACTCTGCTTTGTTTCTTCTCTTTTTTCCTCTCTTCTTTTTCAATCAATTCATTCTCCAATTGTGCATTCTTGTCCTCTACTCTAAGAAACCCCTGTTGTATCTTCTCATGCTTTCCCTGTCATCAATTCTTTGTTTCTAATATACAAACCCATTATCTGTCAACACATCTGAAATTTATGCAACATTAATATCCCTATTCTAGTCATGATTATGCAGTAGAGTCAATATTTCCAATGCCATCAATTCCAACATGTATTGTCATATTTCCAACAATCTCCCCCTTTGGCATTGATGGAAATAATATTTTCATTTCTCCCCCTTTGACATCAAGGGAAAAGGGTTGAATGACTCCCCCTGACTTTGATCACTATCTCCCCCTGAATTGATGCCAATTAATGCATCATTTTCTTGAAATATTAGATTGGAAGAGAGACTACTCCCAATATTTTCCTAAGATATTCAAATACATCTCTGCTTAAGGGTTTAGTGAAAATATCTGCAACCTGTTCTTGTGTTGGGACATATTCCAATTTAATGTTCTTATTTTCAGCCAGATCTCTTAGATAGTGGTATTTTATTCAAATGGGTTTTGCTTTGGAGTGTTGGACATGGTTCTTGGAGAGACTTATAGCACTTGTATTGTTAAGAACCAAATATCAAGATACCATAGAAAAACCTCAGAATAAGTACTCAACGCCTTGAAAAAGATAGAATTTCATATAATAAGACTCTTCGAGTGGGAAACCTCCTTATACACCACATAAATTTCCAAATACTAGATGATTCCAAATGAAAATGTCTCCTTGGTATATATAGGAGACTAGGAGGTACAATTACAACTAATGAACCCAAGCCGACATAAATAAAATAACATTACTAATGTAATATGCCCCAATTAAGGGGTAATGTGTCATTATTTAGGGCTTAACATGCCCCTTTCATGGAGACAGGTGTTGTCTGCAACACTTGAGTAATTTTGGATGCTTCTGTATAAAAGAATCATCTTCCTATGTGGAATCTTTAGCAGGTAGTTTCCTCCACTTAATGAGATACTTTGAAATGGATCTATTCATCAGCTGGTGAATTCTTGTGTTAGTGATGGATTCAGGATCCAATATGTTTTTTCCTTCCTAGTCAAGTTCTAGAAATATAGTTTGAATTGGGATATTGTCACCTATAAACTTCTTTAAGCATGAAACATGGAAAATTGGGTGTAATCGTGAGGATGCAGGCAACTCCAATTTGTATGCCATAGTACCAATATTTTGCAACACCTTATAAGAGCCATAGTACTTTGGTGATAATTTATTATCCTTCTTTTCTTGCTTGAGGGACATATGTTTGTATGGTTGTAGTCTTAAAAACACCCAATCCCCTATTTCAAAACTTCTTTCACTATGATGTTGATCTACTTGTTGTTTCATGTGATTCGGTGCCATGGTCAAGTTGTCCTTTAAGATTTGGAGAACTTGTTTTTAATGCTCGATGTGATATCCCACTGCTTGAACCTTAGATTTTTCTTTTAGAGAAGAAGTGATGGAAGGAGGGTGGTATCCATAGAGTGCCATAAATGGTGTCATTTTTGTTGCAGTATTAAAGGAAGTGTTATACCACCATTCTGCCAAAGGTGACCATTTGAACCATTATGTTTTTTTATCAAAGACAAAGAAACGAAGGTAGCCTTCCAGACATTTGTTCACTATCTCAGTTTTTCCATCAGATTGAGGATGATAGGATGATCTATGAGCCAATTGAGTACCCAAACAAGAAACTAATTATGTCCAAAAATGTCCAGTGAAGATAGGATCTCTGTCACTTACAATAATCTTTGGGATTCCATGTAGTTTTTGAACTATCTCCATGAATGCGGTGGTAAGTGTACTGGATTTGAAGGGATGAGAGAGTGCACAAAAGCGTGCATACTTGGTCAGTCTATCAACAATCACCATGATGACACTTTGTCCTTCAGACTTCGCTAACCCTATGATGAAATCCATGGAAACATCCTCCCATAACTGACTTGGGATGGATAATGGTTTTAAAATACCTGGGGTCTTAATTGTTTCCACCTTATTTTTTTGGCAAAGCAAACATTCTGCTACAAACCTTTGAACATCAGTTTTGAGG
Organism: Picea engelmannii; assembly: GCA_009831015.1. Classification (NCBI taxonomy): domain Eukaryota; kingdom Viridiplantae; phylum Streptophyta; class Pinopsida; order Pinales; family Pinaceae; genus Picea; species Picea engelmannii. The sequence continues at coordinate 203,920 of ML779442.1, read as the reverse complement.
CCATCCCAAAAAAATTCCTTCTTGACCCTATGGTAGGTTTTCAAAAATCTCGAGTTCCCTCCTACCGGAGAGGTGTGTAATTCCAATAGTACCTTTTGTTTGAGTTGGGAGTTCTTACATAAATATAAGTGATCTTTGTACCATAGTGAATCTTTTTTCCATGTAAATTTATCTGATGCACTGGAATCCTGCTGCAACCTTTGAATGAGATTCCACACGTTTTTTTGATTCTTCCATTCATCCCTCGCTTCTATTATCCAATTGGGTTGGATGATCAAGATAGCATAGAGAAAGGCCTCAACATATTCATCCTTTATTGAGAGTGCATATGCCACAATATTTTTCTTCCCTTTTTTTATAGATGATTTCAAAATCATAACCCAATATCTTGGTTACCCATTTTTGTTGTTCTTCTAAAGATAGTCTTTGTTCCAAGAAGTATTTAAGAATATTGATCCAGATTATTTTCGACACAAAATGAGAGCGAAGATATATCACAGAAATATTTAGAGATATTGCAAGAGAGACAACATTATAACAAAGATATAGTGGAAATAAAACAAGATTCACAGATATACAGTAATACACAATTTCTATTAACGAAATAAATGTACAGAGACTGTAAAATACAGAGTGAAAGACTCACTAGAATGGTGGTAGCTTATCTCTGATAAGAGATGTGATGGCTACTCGCATCCATGAGAAGATGATTATTACAATGAGGCTCTAAGGTCCTTTTTAACAAAAGTAAAATCCTAAACCCTAATCCCGGAAGATGAAAATCCAAAAGGTTTGTGGGCTCCGATGGGGGTAGTTGATACGTCAACTTCCCAGGGGCATAACTTTTGCATACGATCTATGTTTGGGGCACTCAATAGTTCATTGGAAAGATCTATCCGAGAACTAAAACTTTTGGGTGAGCAACATGATCTATGATCCATGTTGCTCCCCATTTTCTCAAAAAACATCATTTAGGGCCTCAAAATGGCCCCGGAAGTTAAAAACTGCTAAAAATAGTAAATTACCAAAATTGCCAAAAACATGTTTTGGGCCAGTTGGAGAAGGTGGGTGGCCACCAATATCCATGTGGATCAATCCTCCCTCCTTAGGAAGCAATGGTCTCCATTGCGTTGAGTTCCCGGGGGAGAGGGGAAAGCGATTGTTGAATCTGAATCTTGGTGATCTGCTTGCCTTGCTGGAGAAGTGACATTGCTTAGCTTATTGAAGGCTATCATGAACCTTTGGTTGGAAGGTTTGGACCTTTTTAACCAGTCTGTCTATTTTAGATGACTGTGTGTAGAAGGAATCTTTGTTCTTTTCTGCAACCTTGTCGACCTGCTTCTGTTGGATAGAAGGTGCTTGGGCCAAAGCTATGGTGGTTGCAGTATCCTTCTATTCACCTTTTGAACAGAATGTGAAGAAGATGAATTTTGTAGTATGAGATACTACCTTGCGACACTGTTTAGGTGGGTCAGTAGTTGGAACTACCTCTGGTATTCTGTAGAGATGACCCCCCAAAGTAACAATGATACTACGGGGTCAAGACTCATAAATAGTATGGCACTTCCACATATATGGTTGGCCCAAGAGAACATCGCAGACATCCAGTGGGGAAACATCACATAATACCTCATCCTTGAAGGGTTGGATGTCGTATGACAATCGACACTGCTGGCTGACACAAAGATATTGTCCTCGGCGAAGCCACCCAATGTTGTGTGGTTGCGGGTGTGGTGTTGTCGACAATCCCAATTGTTTGACGACCTCTATTGATATGAGGTTCTTCTGGCTTCCGCTATCAACAATAAAATGCAGCGGGGTCCCCTTCACCCACATCTGTGAATGAAAAAGGTGCTCCCCCTCTTCTGGATCTATTGGTTCTTCTAGTTGACTTGTTGCGGTCGCGACAATAGCAATGGGGTCTACATCGATGATCTGTCTTTTACTAGTATTTTCATAATCATATTTTGAATTAGGGTTTGGCTCCTTGTCTTTGATCTCGGCCACCAATGACTTTTTTGAGCGACATTCAACGGTGTTGTGCTAGGGGTTTTTGTGGAAATCGCACCATTTTTCGGTGTCCTTCTTTTTCTTCCCGTGACCCTTCTTTTCCTGTGTCTTGGAATGGTTTTCGGGAGACTATTTGTTAGGTTTGTCTTTGTCATACTTTGGTTGTTGTGGATTTATAGACCCGAATTCCCGTTTGTTCTGGTGCTTAAATTTCTACTCAATTTTAACAGCATATCGATAAGCAACACCGAGTGATGAGATGTCTAGAAAATCCATTTCAGTTTGGATGTATCTGTGAAGATCCCCACGGTATTTCAAAACCAAATGTCGCTTGGAGTCTTTGATACCCAGCTTGGTGCGCAAGGTATAGAAGGTATTGGTGAACTCCAGAACTGCTTGGCCCCTCTCTTGTCGTAGTCTGGTCCATCTCATGTACTGGTTCTCATAGTTGCCAACAGGGTAGTATTGTTCCTTTAACGCATCCACAAAAAAATCCCAAGTGGGCTCGACCCCATATATTCCAGACTCCCTTGTGGAACTCTACTCCGGATCAACTATCATGGTTTTTTTTTAAATTGAAGTGCCTACCTATTATGTAAGGGTTCTATTTCTTCAATGCATGTAGTATTACCATCATTTCCTTCTCATAAATGGGTTTATGCAAATCCTTTCCCTTGAGTGGTCGACTTTCAAAATCCAGTGGCCTTCCTTCTTGGATTAGGATAGCACCAATACCATTTCCTGAGGCATCACATTCCAAAATAAAGGTTTTTGTGAAGTCTTGTGTGGTTAAGATAGGAGACTTTCACATCGCCTCTTTAAGTTGTTCAAAAGCTTTAGTTTCCTCTAGAGTCCATCAAAATGCATCCTTCTTAGTTAGTGTCATTAAAGGTGTTTCTATTCTCCCATAGTTCCGAACAAACTTCTGGTAGTAACCTATCAAACCCAAAAATCCTCTAAGATTCTTCAATGTTTTGGGAATCGGCCAGTCCATCACGGAATTAATATTGTTAGGTTCTACCTTGACACCTTCATGAGATACAATATGACCCAAATACTCTACCTCCTTCACCCTAAATAAACATTTGGAAGGTTTGACATATAGTTGTTGCTCCTTTAGTAGTTGTAGCACCTTGTCAACATGTCGCACATGATCCTCCCAAGACTTGCTATAGATTAATATATCATCAAAAAATAATAACACAAATTTTCCAAGGAAGGGATTGAAAATGGAATTCATCAACCCTTGTCATGGGGAAGGTGCATTTGTAAGGCCAAAAGGCATGACCAAAAATTCATAATGGCCTTCATGAGTTCGGAATGTTGTTTTTTTGATGTCTTCTTCCTTCATTTTAATCTGATGATACCCTGAACGAAGATCCAACTTTGTGAAATAGATTGCTCCATGTAGTTCATATAACAATTCATCAACGAGGGGAATGGGAAAATTATCTTTAATAGTGATCTTGTTGAGATCTCTATAATCTGGACACATATGCCATGAGACATATTTCTTAAGTACTATTACCACTGGTGCAGAGTAAGAACTTTAGCTAGGTCTCATAATGCCAACCTCTAACATTTCTTCAACCATACACTCAATTTCACTCTTCTAGGCATAAGGGTATTTGTACGGCTTGATGTTAGGAGGAACACTCCCAGGAATTAAGTGAATATCATGATCATGATTTTGAGTGGGTGGAAGACCTTTGGGAATATCTTCAAATACTTTGGAATACTTATCAATGATACCTTGGATATCTAGGGGAATAGATGGCTTATATGTTTGAACATATAGTGAGCATAATTGTGCAATTACACCTTGATGCCCCTTTTTCAATAACGTTTTCATGACATTAGAGCTTATCAACTTACTGGGTTTCCCTATGATACCTGTTAACTTAATTTATTTTCCTTCCAATGAAAATTTCATGAAAAGTTGAAAATTAAAATCCGATGTTCCTAATGATTGTAACCATTGGATTCCTAGTATGACATCAGTGCCACCCATGGGTATATAAATCATTGAACTATTATTTACATATTACCCCATATTAAGATTGATCTTATTTCATTTTCCTAAGGAATTGATAGTTCCTCCATCTACAATCATTACTTGAAACTATGGTGTTGGATATACAAAGCAATTTAGAGCTTTGGCTAATTTATAGTGAATGAAATTATGAGTACTACCAGAATCAATTAGGACTATTGCTTTTTTCTTTTTGATATATCCATCTATCTTAAGGGTTTGAGGAGTGCTAATTCCAGCCAATGCATTACACAATATCGTGGGAGTCAACTCTTCAGAATAAATTTCTTCTATGTTTTCATCTTGAGATGGTTCTTGTTCTTGTTCTTGTTCCTCTTCACAATCTATGTAGAATAGTTTATTCTCACCACACTTATGTCCCTTACTGTACTTGTTGTCACAATTAAAGCATAAACCTTTTTCTTTTCTTTCCTCCAATTGTTGAGGTGTCAACCTTGTAGGTTGCAGTGTTTTATAAGAAGGAACAATATTCTCTCGATAGATGTTAGGAGTGGTCCTTCTAGTATCCATAGCCATATTTTTACTTTAAACATTTCTTACTACCCTAAATGCATTCTCCAATGATTTGGGTTCCCAAAGTAGAAACGCATGTTGAATGTTATCCCTTAAAGTTCTTATGAATACATCAATCAAGTGCTCATCTGGAATATTTGTTACCTTTATATTCAATCCTTGGAAGTTCTCAATGTGCTCTTTCACTGAACCCTTTTTCTTGAGATTTATCAATTGGCTAAAGAAGATATTGCTCCTTGTATCCTCATAGTGTGCTATAATTTCTTCCATGAAAATTGTCCAAGTGATCAGTGATTTGTGAGAACAAAGTCATCGATAAATTGATTGGGTTCTAAATATAAAGAAGTATTTTGTATCTTTTGTGTATGTGGCACATCATGTAGATCAAAGAATTTCTCTATCTGAAGTATCCATGTGATTGGGTCCTTGCCATCAAACTTCATCATATCAATATTAGGAAAGTGGTTGGTATTCAACCCAAGGTTAGAGTTTCTCCATTCTTGATTCATATTCCTTGTGTCCTCATCATGAATTACATGGGATACATTTTCACTTCTAGGTGTTCTCTCTATTAGAAAATTTTTCAATCCTTCCATGATCTCCCTTTTTAAACCATCCATCTTAGTGTCCATTATTGCCTCCAACTTAGCTTTCATTGAATCCACCATCCCTTGTAGTTCATATTTTGTTATTGTCTTCTTTTGTAAATCATTTATGTCCCTGCACATTTCTTCACCTTCATCAAGAGTCCAAGTAGGACTGTCTGGAGGCTTATTTGGTGTAGAAGTTACCTTTTTTGGTGGCATTTTGGCCAAGTATCACTTTAAACCTTGATTTTGAGGTGGCTCTGCTAGACAATCTTTCTTTTGTTGTATCTCCAAAATTTCGACCCTTATGGGTATGAAAAAATATTTTTTGTAGTTCTGTGATATTTCTTCTCTGCAATGCAACAGGTCTACTCAAAATTGGATGTGCCAAGTGGAATTTAAGGTAACTTCCCCACAACTTGCTTATTTTTGTCCTTTTTCAAAAGATCTCACTTGTATAGAGTGCCCCACACAAAATAATTGATATAAATTCTAAAAATTGTATCTGAAATACTACAAACTATCCACTATCCAATGCAATTGGTCTCACTCAATTTGGATACTTGAGGAATACTTTATGATTGTTTTACCTGGAACACCTTCTTGAGACTAGTCAATAGGACTAGTCAGATACCCTATATTCCACAGGGTGTATCTACAAATTTAATATGACCCAGAAGTTGAAAATTTTATCATAGATACCTTAATAATTTTTTTTGAATATCCTTGGGATTTCAGATTCTGAAACGTTACAAAAAAAAATTCATAGAAAAAATTACGTGATGACTAAATTCGGGATGATTCCATAACCCTATCTTACATAGGTTGTATCTCTGAAAGTGTAAGGCCTCATGAGCTAAAATTTGAACCCAAAATACCTTGATATGTATACTAAATATTCTCCAAGGTGTTCCTTCTGCAACATCGTAGAAAAACAATTATAGTGAAAATTCCAAGGTGTCTCAGATGTAGCAGTGAAACCCCAAGACCTTGATCTCTAATACCAAATGTTAAGAACCAAATATCAATATAGCATAGAAAAACCTCAGAACAAGTAATCAACACCTTGAAAAAGATATAATTTCAGATAATAAGCCTCTTCGATGGGGAAACCTCCTTATACACCACATAAATTTCCAAATACCAGATGATTCCAAATGAAAATGTCTCCCTGGTATATATAGGAGACTAGGAGGTACAATTACAACTAATGGACCCAAGATGACATAAATAAAATAAAATTACTAATGTAATATGCCCCAATTAAGGGTTAATGTGCCACTATTTAGGGTTTACCATGTATTATCATAGTAGATAGTAGTGGGTTCTTCAAACACTACTTTGATGTCTTGTAAGGTTTGTTTCATCCACTCCACTTGTGTGCAACATTTGTCTGCTGCAATATACTCAGCTTCAGTGGTAGAAAAAGAAATTGAGGATTGTTTCTTGCTTATCCAAGCTACCAATGATTCTCCCAGGAAAAATGCTCCTCGACTTGTACTTTTTTTGTCATCTACACAACCTTCCCAATCTGCATCTGAATAGGCCCTTAAAGAGAATGAATTATTGCTAGGGTACAACAAACCAAGATCTATGGTTCCTTTTAAATACCTAAAGATTAGTTTCACAACTTCAACATGGATATCTTTTGGTGCATCTTAGAATCTGGCCACCATTCCAACAACTTGCTTGACATCAGGTTTGGAAGTTGTTACATAGAGTAAACTCCCAATCATTAATCTGTAGTGTTTTTTATATACAGCCTTGGACTCATATTTCTTGCTTATTTTGCATCCTACTGTCGTAGGTGTACAAATAGGTTTGCAATACTCTAACTGGAATTTCTTAAGCATATTTTTAACATACTTGGACTGATGGATAAAGAATCCCCTTTTGGACTATACTATTTGTAATCCTAGAAATAAATTTAGTTCACCAAGCAAGGAAATTTCAAATTCTTGTTGCATCCTCCTACCAAAGTCCTTACTCATTTTTTCATCATCACTCCCAAATATAATATCATCAACATATACTTCCAAAATAATCATGCTATCACCAACACTTTTACAATAAATATTGTTGTATGTTGATCCTCTTTTAATACCTTGTACTTGTAAATAAGAATCTAGCATTCCATACCATGCTCTGGGTGATTTTTTTATCCCATAGAGTGTTTTCTTTAGTTTACATACATAGTCTTTTTTGTTAGTTAATTGAAATCCTTCTGGTTTCTCAATATAGACTTCCTCTTCTAAGTTTCCATTCAGAAATGTTGACTTGATATCCATCTGGTATACTTTTAATTTTTTGTAGCTGGCAAAGGCTAAGAACATCCTAATTGCCTCTAATTTTGCCACAGGTGCAAAGGTTTATTCAAAGTATACCCCTTCAACCTGAGCATACCCTTTACATACCGATCTAGATTTTTTCTTGATTACTTTCCCATTCTCATTCACTTTGTTTTTAAACACTCATTTAGTTCCAATGACATTCTTATTTTTTGGTCTTGAAACCAGTTCTCAAATCTGATTTTTCTCAATCTGGTCCAATTCTTCATTCTTAGCATTGACCCAATTCTCATCTTTGCATTCCTCTTTGATTGAGCTAGGCTCAATATGTGACAAAAGTGCTATTTTTATTTATACAATAGTTGTCTTCTTGTATGCACTCCATTGCTTTTATTTCCAATAATCAGGTCTTCAAGATGATTCTTTTGAGTTATTCTTGAGGGTGTCTTTGTGTCTCTTCTTGGGGATTCTTCTCTTATCTCTTCTTCTCGAATATATTCCTCTTCTTCACTGGTATCCATTTTATCCTCTTGTATATATTCCTTTTCTTCTTTATTATCTTCTTCTTCTGCTGCTTGTGTACCAACTGACTCATCATCATCTTCATATTCATTGTCAAGTATGGTCTCTTGATGTTTGATATTTATTGTTTTTAAATCATCCACCTTAACATATGCACTCTCAACAATATTATGTAATCTAATATTGTAGCATCTGTATGATTTCTTGGTAGAAGCATATCCAAGAAAGATACCTTCATCATATCTAGCATCAAATTTTCCGAGATTCTCATCAAGCCTTTTGATGTAACACTTACTTCCAAAGACCTTGAAGTATTTTACTGAAGGAGCTTTCCCAAACCATAGTTCATAAGGAGTCTTATTACTATTAATATTGAGTTGACCTCTGTTTAATATCTATACGGTTGTGCCTACAGCTTCCCTCCAATATCCATCAGATAATCTTTCTTCATTGAGCATAGTCCTTGCAGCCTCCTGGACTATTCTATTCCTTCTCTCAGCAATCCCATTTTGTTGAGGTGTTCTCACAGTAGAGAATTGTCTCTTAATTCCATGAGTTTCACATAATAGGTCAAACTCTTTTGAGGTGAACTCACCACCATTGTCTGATCTAAGACATTTGATTTTTGTCTTTGTTTCATTTTCAAAAAGGGTCTTAAAATCTTTGAATTTGTTAAATGCTTATTATTTTTCCTTAAGAAAACATACCCAAGCCATTCTAGTAAAATCATTAATGAACAACATAAAGTAGGACTCTCCTTGCAAACTTTTGGTCCTTGTAGGTCCACAAAGGTCGGTGTGAACAAGCTCTAAAGATTTTGAGGTTGAGTATTCTTTTATTTTGAACCTTATTCTAGTTTTCTTCCCTAGTTGACAATGTCTACACATAGGATTTGACAGTTTTGTGATTTTTGGCAAGTTTCTTACTACCCCAAGATTGTTGACATTCATTAAATTGTCAAAGTTAATATGCCCCAACCTTTTATGCCATAGCCAACTTTCATCCACTAAATTTATATGACACTCCTCATTCAATTTTGTATTTAGTATATATACATTCTCAAGAGTTCTAGGAGCAGTACCGACCAATTTTCCTGATTCCTTTCTCTTCATCTCACATTTATGGGAATCAAAGATGAAAATGTTCCCTTGATCACAGGTTTGGCTGACACTTAATAGGATAGCTTTCAGTTTTTCAACAGGAAACACATTCTTGGCTTTGTCTTTTCCCAAATTCATAGTGCCTTTCCCAAGTATCTTACCTGAAGCATTGTCACCAAATGTAACTTTACCCTTTTGTTTCTTTAAGTTAAAAAACGTGTCCTTATTTCATGTCATGTGTTTTGAAAAACCACTGTCAACATACCAGATATCTTATTTTTCTTGGGATTTCAAAGAAATAAGACATTCCTCTTTTGATGTTTTTCTTTCCAAAGCTTCTTTTTCTCTCTAATGAACTTTGGTTTTTCTGAGATTTCCATTAATCTGCAATTACTTGCTTTATGTCCATAATTATGACATCTGAAGCATTCTAAGTTCCCTTCTTGTAGAGGTGAAAAGGATTTATAATTTATTCTTTTAACTTGATCTACTGTTTGGTTATCTTTAAGGTTATAGTTCTTAACCCTCAATATTATCCTTTCATATGCTCTACAATTCATAGCTTTATGTCTGAAATTAGAGCATGCAAATAAATAACCAAAACAAATGTGAGGATACATGTTTTGATAAACCTTCTTTGGTGTTGTCTAGTATTCATTCTTGATGGGTGGAAGTAATCCTCTGGAGCTCTGATCATTGCTTGTATTTTCTTCATCTTTCTTCTTAAATGTACTGAGGAGAGCAACTGCATAAGATTTTTAGTTAACTTGGTTTTCTCCTTGAGAATAACCTACTCCATTTTTGTTACTTGAATCCCTTTGTGTGGTTATAATCTTATCTAAGATTTTAGAGTTATTTTCATATCTTGTTTGGATAAGTTTTGCATCAAGCTCTTTTCTTAGGTGAACTAATTCTTCCTCCATTCTTTCATAGGTTATTTGTTTCTCTTTAAGAAACTTCTCCAGACTTTACTCCATCCTATTTTCTTCTAGGATTTGGTTTTTCAGGTTCCTCATCAGTTTCTCCATCTATTTTCCTTTTTGTTCATGCTTTTCCTTTTGTTCAACTACAAAACATTTCAGCTATCTATATATGTTTTTGTATCTTCTCAATTCATCCAAGGAACTAGGAATTTCTTCTTCCATATTAACCTCTGCTTCATCTTCTGACTCTTCTTCATCCTCAATTTCTTCTATCTCAATAGACTCTTCAATACCTAGAAAAATGACTTCATCATCATCACTGTCACTAGACTCTTATGAACGTTGATTTCTTCTTTTGAGTAAAAATTATTTTTCCCTTTGTATTATTTTTTATTATAGTGGGGTTTTCCCTTCTTCTTGTATTGTTTATTTGTTTCTTCTTCATCTTCAGGGTATTCCTTGGGATAGGGACACTTGGCTGCAAATTGGCCAACTTTGCCACAATTAAAACATTTGAAAGACAACTTTCCTTTGTACTTCCCTGATCCTTTCTGAAGTTTTTTAATAAAATTGGCTTCTTCTACATCAGATTCTTCATGATGGTCGGTTTAAGGTTTTTGCTTCTGATTTTTTTTTTCTTGAGCACCTTGAAGGTTGCCTCTCCTTTTGGGAGGTTCTAATGACCTAATATTAACTCATAGGCTATGAGGATTCCATACAATTCATCGATGGTGAGTTGATCTAGATTCTCTCAATCTTTAAGAGTGGACACTTTAGGATTATATAGAATAGGTAGTGTTCTTAGTATCTTTTCAACTAACTCATTGTCTGACACTTCTAATCCCAAACCTCTTATTGGATTAACAAAATTATCAACTCTTTCGAAGTACTCTGAGATATTTTATTCATCCTTCATTTTTAGACCTTCATATTGTAATTTGAGAGTCTGAAGTTTGGCCCTCTTTATCTTGGAATCTCTTGCATATATAGTTTCCAATTTATCCCAGAGATGTTTTGAATTTTTACAGTTTAGTACTTTAGCAAGGATCTTCTTACTTAGTCCATCTTTTAGTGTGTTTAAAGCCTTTGCATGTTCCCAAAACAAATTCTTGTCTTTTTCTTATATGGGAGTGACTTTTGGAACATCATATCCTTTTTCAACTAATGTCCATACTTCCACTCCAATGGACATCAGATAGATTTTCATTCTAACACTCCAGAAAACATAGTCTTCACCATCAAATAGGGGTACTTTTAATGACATATTCAACTACTAATCCATTATGATGTATATTTCTCTGTAAGTGATTTAAACCTTTAGTGACGACACCTGCTCTGATATCAATTGAAGGATCAGATCATGTCTCTGATAGGGGGGGGGGGTGAATCAGTGACACAATAATTTTATCAAATTTTTACTTTTGCAAACAAAATTTGAACATAGTATTTTATCATGGAACCCAATTCGGTAAACAACAAACACTTTTCTATTAACTACAAAATTTTGTTTTACAAGTTACAATAGAAGGAAGATGTTTTCTTCCTCTTTAGATCAACACCCACTGATCAAGATTCACCCACACCCCTATTCACCAGCTCCAACTGGTAGGAGGGTACAACCCCCTATTTAGTCAGCTACAACTGACAGTGAAGCACCTACTCCCCTACAAGCTCCAACCTTCCCTTGCACCTACCAACCACCCTTTGTTCATCAATTTGGAAATAGGATATGCAGCCCAATAGGGGTCTTCTATATCAAACATTGGACATCATAATTGTTGCTCTGTCTCCTTTTGTTCTTGATCTTCAATGATTCTTTGACAGATACATATTTTTCCATAACATCTCAGCATACTTATAAGTCTATAAACTTTTCAACACAACTCTTCATAAACATCACACCTCTTCATCTAATAGATTATATATCTAATTACCATTGATTATTACTAACACAATTATCATTCTTTTTTTATTATTTAATTCCATATTTTAATGAATGAATGATTTAACCAATATTCAATCTAATTGTTTCTTCATGCAGGTTATTGTCTTTGTCTTTCTGCAGGATTTTACTAGTTTTGGAGAACCTCCACAATTGGCAGTATGCCAAAAACTCTAACAAGAATAGTGGTCTCAACATATAAATGTTTATTCACTTGGTAGTGAACTTGGTGATCCTATAGAATTGGCATTATTCCAAACACTCCAATAAAAATGGAAGTCTTACCATCAACCGAAATAATGGACGCACCTAAACCCACGATCACCCATATGACCGTCATGCAAATAGTTTTATAAAAAAATATTAAGTCAATGGTTGTAGTCACTTATTCCAAAAGGTAGGGGACCTGACAGGTCGTCCCAGGCTCCAGGATGGTGATCTTCTAGTGAATTCCAAGCACCTAGAGCCCCTTCCATACCTTTGCACTATGCATCGAATAAGCATAGTGAGGGATATCTATATAAACCCACATAAACTTTTCTGCACCTCTAATGTGGTATAAATCCCAATTGGCAAGTTAATCACCACCGTTGATCATTTGATCGGATGGTTGCTGAGATGTTTCTTGCAACTCTTGTCGAATTGGAGATCATGCACATGACTCTTTGAACTTTGGCAAGATCGCCTTTAGGAACAACGGTGGGAGGCTGGTAGTTGATTTTGCACTTGTCTTTGCAGTCAAGGATGAGATAAAGAGCTCGAAGGTGGTTTAGTTGATATAATAATTCCTTCCTCTCACTCGATGTCCCATCACCTTCTTCATCTCTGCAATCGTCATCGCATTCAACTTTTCATTCGCGTAGAGCCAAATTCACCAATGATCAACTTCGAGCTCTGCTATTTTGATGCATGTTGTCTCTCTCATTACTATGTTTACTATTCCTTTGTGCTCCATCTTATATTTGTAGTACCACTCACATGTAAAACATCTTTAGGAACTTTTCCCATGACCTCAAATAGGGGAATATGAAAATTTGATCATGTCATCTCCTCCAATACAGGAGGTGCTTGCATATATAGATTATTTCCTTGATACATAACACTTGTTCTTGACATATTAAGCATTGGATGTTTTGCAAGGAGGTCCATAAATGTTTTCAAAGTTACAGTGGTGTCCAACTCAATGAGAACTCCAGGACCATAGACTAAACAATCCTTTTGTTTCACAAACTCAGATACACTTGTATGGAGACCTACAATGTCATTATACGTTGAATAATTTAACAAAATCTTGTTGAATCCGATTACAATCTTAAGTGCCTCAAGTGCACATGTAGATGATATGATAGAATTTGTTGCAGCAATGGCTAGAACAATGTTCTTAACAACACCCTGAGTAAATGAGTATGTGACTCCACTTATACCATATAACTCTGCTCTCTTGAGTGCCTGTGAATAAACCCATTGCATATTCTCTGAGTTGTCTGCATTGATTTCTTTCATATCAATTGCATTGTCACAAGTGGGATTGAAACTAATCAGTAAATTGTTTAAATCATTCTAAGAAATAAAGTACCAGTGTGAACTCTGCTTCCATTTCTCTCATAGCAATTGCATTGTCACAAGTGGACCTAAAACTAATCAGTAATTTGTTTAAATCATTCTAAGAAATCAAGTACCAGTCTGAACTCTATTGACTATAGTGTTATTACAAGTTTAGAAATCTTTGGTAGAAAATACATAACAATACTAGCTTCCCATAAAAAGGATCTTTCATAGTCCTTCTTGCTTGAGTTGGTAACCAAGTTCAAGAGCCACATCTTTAGAATAATATCTACTTAGAATTCAAGCTCACCAAATTGAAATACCTCTTCTCTCTTCCAACAATGTTGAAATGATAATCAAGTACTCATCTATCTAATTTTCACTCTGCTTTGTTTCTTCCTTTCTTTTCCTCTCTTCTTTTTCAATCAATTTATTCTTTGATTGTGCATTCTTGTCCTCTACTCTAAGAAACCCCTGTTGTAGCTTCTCTTGATTTCCCTGTCATCAATCCTTTGTTTCTAATATACAAACCCATTATCTGTCAAAACATTTGAAATGTATGAAAAAATGATATCCATATTCCAGTCATGATTATGTAGTAGAGTCAATACTAGCAATGCCATCAATGCCAACCTGTATTGCCATATTGCCAACAATATCCCCCTTTGGCATTTATGGCAATACTATTTTCATTTCTCCCCCTTTGAATTCAAGGGAAAAGGGTTGAATGACTCCCCCCTAACTTTGATCATTGTCTCCCCCTGAATTGATTCCAACTGATGCATTCTTTTCTTGAGAGATTAGATTTGAAGAGAGACTACTCCCAATGTTTTCCTGAGATATTCAAATACATCTATGCTTAAGGGTTTAGTGAAAATATCTGCAACATGTTCTTGTGTTGGGACATATTCCAATTTAATGTTCTTATTTTCATCTTGATATCTTAGATAGTGGTAATTTATTGGAATGTGTTTTTCTTTGGAGTGTTGGACAGGGTTGTTGGAGAGACTTATAGCACGTGTATTAACACAGTAGATAGTAGTGGGTTCTTCAAACACTACTTTGATGTCTTGTAAGGTTTGTTTCATCCACTCCACTTGTGTGAAACATTTTGTTGTTGCAATATACTCAGCTTCAGTGTTAGGATCCTAACCCACACATAGGTAGAACAATATATTCATATGTAATAAAGGTCAATATTAATAACTCCTTGCAATAAAATAGAATAAGTTAAATGTAAGAAGACCTAATAGAATCTTCCACTTCTAGAAGGATATTCCTCTAGGTGCCTCTTTTGATAGACATATATAGTATAAATAGGATTCGAGGGTATGAGAACCATAGCTTGGATATTATTGTAATAGAGCTCTGCTCGACTGGAGTTTCCCCCCTCGAAGAGGCCCATGAACATTGCTCTCATAATCAAACTGTTATTTCTATTGTTATTCTTATATCATTTCAGTGTTATTGTGGTGATTGTTCTGGTTATATTACTGTTATTCTGCCATTTCTAGCATTTTATTTCTGTTCTGTGTACTTTTTATATCTTGTATATTACAAGTGGTATTAGAGCACTTTCCTTGGCAGAAATTGTGGGTAATTTTTTTTTCAAGGTAGAGACATATTCCAACGTCTTTAATCCACTTAGATCTGTCATTACGTGCATAAACCCATAGTTGAGGGATTCATACACATAGGAAATACAAGTGGTTCTTAAGTGCACATCTTTTGGCCACCCTTGTAACCCCTGTTGATACCCCTTTGAGTGGTAGCGCATCAGGCAACACTTGTGTACGGATCGGCCCAGATTTCCTAAAGCCCTCTTTAGATAAACCGATTGGTCGCCTGACTGCTATAGTGCCACCAAGAACAACACTCAGGAAGATACTCTCTAGTACCTAGGTAGTCGGGTAGTACGGCTAAGGGTACAGTCTATCCTTCTTAGTTAGTGCCCTTAGATATTGGGCCGAGTACTACTGTTGGACCGCGAACGTATATCAGAGAGCTATAGAACAGGGAAAACCCTTGTTTGTAGAACCCTTGAATACCTAACCCTTGGGGACAACAACATAAACAAATCAAAACATACAAGATCTATTGTCGCGCAACTGTGTTCGGGTTTCCAAGTAACTACACATTTCTTCCTGGTTAAGAATTTGGGAATTTCATCACTACAGTATTCTTTGAGACCTATTCCATTGGATTCATCTCTTCTCCCTTATCACATTCATACTTATCATTTTTCAGTAAAATTTTTGACCCCACCTGCCCCTTTTTGGTTCCCTCATCCTCATGGCCCATACCCATAGCCAAGACTTGGAAGCTCACTTCAATACCTTGCAATCTAGTCTCACCGACACCCAACAAGAAGTGAAACAACTCAGTGCCAATGTTTCCTCCATCAATACAACCATGTAGTCCTCAATGGAGAAAATCAAACAAGACCTGACCACCCATGTTGAATATGTTTTTTAGTCACTCTGCACCAAGCTTCATATCCCTACAGATAACCCTTCCTCCAACTCACCCCCACATACTGAAGGTGAGCATTCCTCTCATTCCCATAAATTTCATCACCATGACTTTCAATGTGACCTATGCCTTCCGTGGGTGGATGTGACCAAATTTGATGGCTCGGACCCCACTGGTTGGGTAACCCAAATGGAACATTATTTCTCTTTATATAGAATTACATATGACTTGGCCAAACTATGGTATGGTGGTCTCCATCTAGATCAAGAACGTTGGCAATGGTGGCAATGGAGAAAAACTTCACGTCAAGGGTATATTGCTTGGACAGACTTTTTGGCATATATTTATGAATGCTTTGACACTGACACCAACCATTTGGGCAGTTTGACAAAGTTGAAACAATCAGGAACAATGGAAGACTTTATAGCTGCCTTTGAGCACCTTGATTTTTGGACAAAGGGCATGTCTGATGCCTTTTTTCGAGAGTGTTTTATCAGTGGCCTCAAGGATGAGATTCGGGCCCATGTCCTCATGGCTCGGTCTCAGAGTTGGGTGGAGGCTACTAAAAGAGAAAAATAAGAAAAACAGGTTATATCTTCTCAAAACTGAAAACCCTCCTTTATCCCTTGCCCTAACCCAGTAAATCCCACTACTCCCTCCACTCCACTAAAGATCCAAAAATTGACCAGGGCTGAAATGGATGAATGCCAACTCAAAGGACTTTGTTATAATTGTGATGAAAAATATTTCCTGGGCCACAAGTGTAAGGAACAAAATATTTTTATGGCCATCTCTGAGGATATTTCAGAAGAGGAAGTTGAAACTTCCCTTGTGTCTCAGTCACCTGAAACCACTGGCATAACCCCTCCCTCATACCCTCCCAAAGTAGAACTGGTCATTTCCCTCAATTCTCTCACTGGCTTCTCCACTCCCCAAACCCTCAAGATAATCAGTTACATCAAGCATCAGAAGGTCATCATTCTGGTTGATAGTGGAAGGACCCATAATTGTATTCATCACCGCATTACCCAAGAAACTCATTGCTACATCCATGCTGTCAATAATTTCCAAATCATGATTGCCAATGGTGGCTCCATCAAATGTGGAGGGCGTTGTGAAAATGTGCATCTCCAAATTGGTGAATACCACCTGAAATCTCATATGTTTGCTATCGACATGGGCGGTTGTGACATTGTGTTGGGTGCATACTGGCTAAGGACTTTGGGTCCCATTCTCATGAATTTTAAAGAATTAACCATGCAATTCGACCAGGAGGGCCACCAATATAAGTTCTAAGGCATCACTGTCGGTTCACCTGAGATCATTAGTTCCCATCGCATTGAAAAGCCACTCAAAAAAGGTCATTCTAGTGTTATTGCCGAACTCCATGCCATACAAGCAACAGAGACAACCTTGGTGCTGCAAGACCTCCAAGCCATCCTTTCTAAACATCAAGTGGTATTTTCCACTCCCCAGGGACTCCCTCATTCCCGTGGTGTTCATGATAATTCCATTCCCCTTGTACCCGGAAGCCTTCCTCCCAATATCCATCTGTATCGTCACCCTTTTTCCCAAAAAAATTAAATTGAGAAAATGGTCCAGAAACTCCTTAATGCAGGCATTATCTGCCCTAGTACGAGCCCCTACTATTTTCCTGTGGTCATGGTCCTAAAGAAAGAGGGTTCTTGGCGAATGTGTCCCGACTTCCATGCCCTCAACAAACTTACCATTAAAGACAAATTTCCCATTCCTATCATTGATGACCTCCTGGATGAATTGAGTGGTGCCCAATTCTTTACTAAACTTGATCTTCATTCGGGATACCACCAGATACATATGAGAGAGGCAGACATTCCCAATACTGCCTTTAGAACTCATGAGGGCCACTATGAGTTATTGGTCATGCCCTTTGGCTTGTGTAATTCCCCCTCCACCTTCCAAAGCCTCATGAATCATGTCTTATCTCGTTTTCTCCGTCATTTTGTCGTAGTTTTCTTTGATGATGTCCTCATCTATAGAAAAACATGGACAAACCATCTTGCTCATGTGGATCGAGTTCTCCATCTACTCTGTCAGCACCAAATTTTCCTAAAACAGTCTAAATGTGCTTTTGGCACCTCCGAAGTAGAATACTTGGGTCATCTGGTTGGCAAGGATGGCGTCAGGTTGGATCCAAAAAAGATTGAAGCTATGCAAGACTGGCCTCACCCAAAGACTCTCAAAATATTGCATGTATTTCTGGGCTTAACAGGTTATTATCACAAAATTGTTAAGAATTATGGAAAGATTGCAACACCTCTCACTGCTCTCCTAAAAAAGAACTCTTTCACTTGGACTCCAGCCGCTACTCAAGATTTTCAAACCTTGAATATGGCCATGTGTACCACTCCAACCCTGGCCCTTCCTGATTTCACAAAGACCTTTGTCTTGGAATGTGATGCCTTAGGTAAAGGAATTGGTGTTGTCCTTATCCAAGAGGGTCAGCCTTTGGCCTTTACCAGCAAGCAACTATCTGAAAGAAATCTAGGCAAATAAATCTATGAAAAGGAAATGTTGGCTATTATGCATGTCGTTGATATATGGTGCCCTTATCTATTGGGGAAACTTTTCCAAATTAAGACCGACCATCAAAGCCTCGAGTATTTTCTGGAACAACGCATTTCCTCCTCGGAGCAACAAAAATGAGTGACTAAGCTCTTTGGATATGATTATGAGATCATTTACAAGAAATGAAAAGACAATGTGGTGGCATATGCACTTTCCCAAAAATATGAAGATGAAGGATCCATTTTTTCTCTTTCCTTCCTTGTACCAGATTGGCTCCAAGTTGTTCGCTAGGAATGGTTAAAAGATCCCAAAACTTCACATTTGATCCAACAATTGCAGTCCAATGATCCAGCTTCCCCAAGGTACTCTTGGCTCCATGATGAGCTTCGATACAAAGGCTGTTTTTATTTAGGTAAACAATCAAATATTAAATCCACGGTACTTTCTGAGCTTCATGCTACACCCACAGCGGGGCACTCCGGGTTCACCAAAACCTATGACAGAGTCAAACGTTCTTTTTTTAGGGATGGTATGAAACATGACATTCATAATTTTGTTTCTGAATGTGATGTGTGTCAATGCAATAAGGGAGAAATAGTCAAATATCCAGGCATACTACAACCGCTTTCGATTCCACCTGCTATTTGTAAGGATATCTCTATGGATTTTATTACAGGCTTACCCAAATCGGGAAATAAATTAGTCGTCATGGTGGTTTTTGATTTCCTTTCCAAGTATGCTCATTTTTGCGCTCTTCAACACCCATTTACAACATCCATGGTGGCTCAAATTTTCATGGATCAGGTCTTCAAGCTTCATGACATGCTGCACTCTATTGTTTCTGATCGCGACCCAACTTTCACAAGCAATTTTTGGCAAGAACTGTTCAAGCTACAAGGCACCCAATTGCATCTCAACACAACTTATCATCCCTATATTGATGGTCAAATAGAATTTTTCAACAAGTGTTTGGAAATATATTTGAGGTGTTTTGCCTCAAAAAATCAAAATTAGTGGGCTCAATGGTTACCCCTAGTTGAATGGTGGTACAACACTTCATACCATGCAACTACACACATGACTCCTTTTGAAGTGGTATATGGACAGAAGCCACCTTCAGTTTTCTCATACTTACCTGGTGTCTCGAAGGTCCAGGCGGTTGACCAAACACTTACAGTTCGAGAGGATATTCTCCGTACCCTCAAAGAGAATTTGGTCATGGAACATAATCGCATGAAGCAACAAGCAGATCAAGGTCACTCTGAAAATCAATTTGCAGAAGGGGATCAGGTGTTGCTTCGACTTCAAACTTGCAAGCAAACTTCCCTCAAGGTCGAGCATTATCAGAAGCTAGCGCCCAAATTTTATGGTCCTTATATCATTCTCAAGCGTTTAGGACAAGTAGCCTATCAGTTAGCTTTTCCCAATCATTTGAAGCTACATCCTTTTTTTCATGTTTCATGCTTAAAGAAGCTGATTGGAACTAAGTGCCAAATTCAAACTAACCTTCTTGAGTTAGCCGAAGAAAGATCCATTTGGCTCTAGCCACAAGCAATTTTGGACCAGTGTGAGCATCACCTGGGTCAGAGAACCATCAAGGAAGTGTTAGTCCAATGGAAAGATACAACTCCAGCAGATGCCACTTGGGAACCAGCTACCATTCTGCAACAATTTCCACATCTCAAGCCTTGAGGACAAGTCTTTTTTTAAGGGGGAGGACATGTTAGGGTCCTAACCCGTACATAGGTAGAACATTATATTCAGATGTAATAAATGTCAATATTAATAAGGCCCTGCAATAAAATAGAATAATTCGAATGTAAGAAGATCTAATAAAAGCTTCCGCTTCTAGAAAGATCTTCCTCTAGATGCTTCTTTTGATAGACATATTTAGTATAAATAGGAGTCGAGGGTATGAGAACCCTATCTTGGAGATTATTGTAATAGATATCTTCTCGACTGGAGGTTTCCCCCTCGAAGAGGCCCAGGAACATTTCTCTCAGAATCAAAGTGCTATTTCTATTGTTATTCTTATATCATTCCAGTGTTATTGTGGTGATTGTTCTGGTTATATTACTGTTATTCTTCCATTTCTAGCATTTTATTTTTTTTCTGCATACTTTTTATATGTTGTATATTACATTCAGTGGTACATAGAGAAATTGAAGACCATTTCTTACTTATCCAAGCTACCAATTATTCTCCCAAGAAGAATGCTCCTCCACTTGTACTTTTTCTGTCATCTACACAAACTGCCCAATCTGCATCTGAATAGGCCCTTAAAGAGAATGAATTCTTGCTAGGGTACCACAAACCAATATATATGGTTCCTTTTAAATACTTAAAGATTATTTCCATGGCTTAAACGTGGCTCTCTTTTGGTGCAGCTTGGAATATAGCCACCATTCCAACAACTTGCTTGACATCAGGTCTGGAAGTTTTTACATAGAGTAAACTCCCAATCATTGATCTGTAGTGTTTTGGATCTATAGCCTTGGACTCATATTCCTTGCTTAGTTTGCATCCTACTGTCATAGGTGAAAAAACATGTTTACAATCCTCTAATTGGAATTTCTTAAGAATATATTTAACATACTTGGATTGATGGATAAAGAATCCCCTTTTCAACTGTACTATTTGTAATCCTAGAAATAAATTCATCTCACCAAGAAAGGAAATTTCAAATTCTTGTTGCATCCTCCTAGAAAAGTCCTTACTCATTTTTTCATCATCACTCCCAAATATAATATCATCAACATATATGTCCAAAATAATCATTCTATCACCAACAATTTTACAATAAATATTATTGTCTGTTGATCATCTTTTGAGGCCTTGTACTTGTAAATAAGAATCTAGCCTTGCATACCATGCTCTAGGTGCTTGTTTTAGCCCATAGAGTGCTTTCTTTAGTTTATAGACATAGTCTCCTTTGTTAGATAATTGAAATCCTTCTAGTTTCTCAATATAGACTTCCTCTTCTAAGTTTCCATTGAGAAATGTTGACTTGACATCCATCTGGTATACTTTCAATTTTTTGTAGCTGGCAAAGGCTAAGAACATCCTAATTGCCTCTAATCTGGCCACAGGTGCAAAGTTTTTTTCAAATTATACCCTTTCAACCTAAGCATACCCTTTACATACCAATCTGGCTTTGTTCCTTATTACTTTCCCATTCTCATTTGCTTTGTTTTTAAACACCCATTTAGCTCCAATGACATTCTTATTTTTGGTCTTGGAACCAGTTCCCAAGTTTGATTTTTTTTCAATCTGGTCCAATTCTTCATTCATAGCATTGACCCAATTCTCATATTTTCATGCCTCTTTGAATGATATGCGCTCAATATGTGACAAAAGTGTTATTTCTATTTGATACAACAGTTGTCTTCTTGTCTGCACTCCATTTCTTTTATTTCCAATAATCAGGTCTTCAGGATGATTCTTTTGAGTTATTCTTGAGGGTGTATTTGTGTCTCTTATTGGGTATTCTTCTCTTATCTCTTCTTCTTGAATATATTCCTCTGATTCACTCATATCCATTTCATCCTCTTGTATATCTTACTTTTATTTTGTATTATCTTCTTCTTATTATTATTTTTCTTGTGTACCAACTGACTCATCATCATCTTCATCTTCATTGTCAAGTATGGTCTCTTGATGTTTGATATTTAATGTTTTTACATCATCCACCTTAACATCTGTACTCTCAATAATCTTATGTAGTCTAAGATTGTAGCATATGTATTCTTTCTTGGTATAAGCATATCCAAGAAATATACCTTCATCAGATCTAGAATCAAATTTTCCAAGATTCTCATCAAATTTTCCAATGACCTTGAAGTATTTTACCGAAGGAGATCTCCCAAACCATAGTTCATAATGCATCTTATTACTATTAGTCATGAGCTAACCTTTGTTTAATATGTATATTGGTGTTCCTACAGCTTCCCTCCAATATCCATCAAATAATCTTGCTTCATTGAGCATAGTCCTTGCAGCCTCCTAGACTATTCTATTCCTTCTCTTAGCAATCTCATTTTGTTGAGGTGTTTTGGCAACAAAACATTGTCTCTTAATTCAATGAGTTTCACAGAAGAGGTCAAACTCTTTTGAGGTGAACTCACCACCATTGTCTGATCTAAGACATTTGATTTTTGTCTCTATTTCATTTTCAACAAGGGTCTTAAAAGCTTTTAATTTGTTAAATGCTTCTGATTTTTCCTTGAGAAAACATACCCAAGCCATTCTAGTAAAATCATCAATGAACGGCATAAAGTACGACTCTCCTTGCAAACGTTTGGTCCTTATAGGTCCACAGTTGTCAGTGTGAACAAGCTCTAAAGGTTTTGAGTTTGATTATTCTTTTGTTTTGAAGCTTATTCTAGTTTGCTTCCCTAGTTGACAATGTCTACACATAAGATTTGAGGGTTTTGTGATTTTTGGCAAGTTTCTTACTGCCCCAAGATTGTTTACTTTCACTAAATTGTCAAAGTTAATATGCCCCAACCTTCTTTTCCATAACCAACTTTCATCCACTAAATTTATATGACACTCTTCTTTCAATTTTTTATTTAGTATATATACATTCTCAAGAGTTCTAGGAGTAGTACCAAACAATTTTCCTGAGTCCTTTCTCCTAATCTCACATTTATGGGAATCAAAGATGCAAATGTTCCCCTGATCACAAGTTTGGTTGACACTTAATAGGCTAGGTTTCAGTTTTTCAACAAGCAACACATTCTTGGCTTTGTCTTTTCCCAAATTCATAGTGCCTTTCCCAAGTATCTTACCTAAAGCATTGTCACCAAATGTAACTTTACCCTTTTGTTTCTTGAAGTTCAAAAACTTGTCCCTTTTGTTTCTTGAAGTTCAAAAACTTGTCCTTATTTCTTGTCATGTGTTTTTAGAAACCACTGTCAACATACCATAGATCTTCTTTATCTTGGGATTTCAAGGCAATAAGACATTCCTCTTTTGATGTTTTTTCTTTCCAAAGCTTCTTTTTCTCTCTAATGAAATTTGGTTTTTCTGATATTTCCATTAATCTACAATTACTTGCTTTATGTCCATAATTATGACATCTGAAGCATTTTAAGTTCCCTTCTTGTAGAGGTGAAAAAGAGTTATAATTTCTTCTTTTAACTTGATCTATTGTTTGGTTATATTTAAGGTTATAGTTCATAACCCTCAAGTTTTTCCTTCCATATGATCTACAATTCATAGCTTTGTATCCTAAATTATAGCATGAAAAGTAATAACCAAAGAAAATATTAGGATACTTGTTTTGATAAACCTTCTTTGGTGTTGTCTTATATTCCTTCTTGATGGGTGGAAGTAATCCTTTGGAGTTCTGATCATTGCTTGTATTTTCTTCATCTTTCTTCTTGAATGTACTGCGGAGAGAAGCTACATAAGATTTTGAGTTAACTTGGTTTTTTCCTTGAGAATAACCTACTCCATTTTTGTTACTTGAATCCCTTTGTGTGGTTATAATATTATCTAAGATTTTAGAGCTATTTTCATATCTTGTTTGGATAAGTTTTGCATCAAGCGCTTTTCTTAGGTGAACTAATTATGCCTCCATTCTTTCACATGCTATTTTTTTATGTTTAAGAGACTTATCCAGACTTTCTTCCATCCTATTTTCTTCTAGGATTTGGTTTTTCAGGTCGCTCATGAGTTTCTCCATCTCTTTTTCTTTTTGTTCATGTTTTTCCTTTTGTTGAACTACAAAAATTTTCAGTTGTCTATATATGTTTTTGTATCTTCTCAATTCATCCAAGGCACTAAGAAGTTCTTCTTTCATATTAAACTTTTCTTCATCTTCTGACTCTTACTCATGCTCAATTTATTCTATCTCATTAGACTCTTCAATACCTAAAAAAAGGAATCTATCATCATCATTGTCACTAGACTTTGATGAACTATTGTTTTCTTCTTTTGAGTAAAAAATATTTTTCCCTTTGTAATACTTTTTCTTATAGTGGGGTTTTCCCTTCCTCTTGTATTGTTTATTTGTGTCTTATTCATCTTAAGGGTCTTCCTTGGGATAGGGACCCTTGGCTACAAAGTGGCCAACTTTTCCACAATTAAAACATTTGAAAGGCAGCTTGCCTTTGTACCTCTATGATACTTTCTAAAGTTTTTTAATAAAATTGGCTTCTTCTACATCAAATTTTTCATGATGGCTGGGTTGAGGTTTTTGCTTCTGATGTTTTTTTTTCTTGATCACATTGAAGGTTGCCTCTCCTTTTGGGAGGTTCACATGACCTAATCTTAACTCATAGGCTATGAGGATTCCATACAATTCATTCATGGTGAGTTTATCTATATTCTCTCGATCTTCAAGAGTGGACACTTTAGGATTATATAGCATATGTATTTTTTTTAGTATCTTTTCAACTAACTCATTGTCTGACATTTCTACTCCCAAACCTCTTATTGCATTAACAATATTATCAACTCTTTCGAAGTACTCTGAGATATTTTCTTCAACCTTCATTTTTAGACCTTCATGTTGTACTTTGAGAGTTTAAAGTTTGGCCCTCTTTACCTTGGAATCTCATGCATATATAGTTTCCAATTTATCCCAGATTTTTTTTGCATTTTTATAGTTTAGTACTTTATCAAGGATCTTCTTACTTAGTCCAGATTGTAGTGTGTTTAAAGCCTTTGCATGTTCCCAAAATTTATTCTTGTCTTCTGGTTCTATGGGAGTGACTTTTGGAACATCATATCCTTTTTCAACTAATGTCCATACTTCCAGTCCAATGGACATCAGATATATTTTCATTCTAACACTCCAGAAAACATAGTCTTCACCATCAAATAGGGGGACTTTTAATGACATCTTCAATTGTTGATCCATTCTGATGTATATTTCTCTTCAAGTGATTTAAACCTTTAGTGAAGAGACCTACTCGGATACCAATTGAAGGATCAGAGCCTATCACTGAGAGGGGGGGGTGGGAGAATCAGTGACACAATAATTTTATCAAATTTTTACTTTTGCAAACAAAATTTGAACACAATATTTTATCGTGGAACCCAATTGGGAAAACCACAAACACTTTTCTATTAACTTCAAAACTTTGTTTTACAAGTTACAATAGAAGGAAGATGTTTTCTTCCTCTTTAGATCAACACCCATTGATCAGGATGCACCCACACCCCTATTCACCGTCTCCAACTGGTAGGAGGGTATAGCCCCCTATTTAGTCATCTACAACTGACAAGGAAGCACCTACTCCCCTGCAGGCTCCAACCTGCCCTTGCACCTCTAAGACACCCTTTGTTCATCAATATCGAAATGGGATATGCAGTCCAATAGAGGTCTTCTATATCAAACATTGGACATCATAATTGTTTCTATGTATCCTTCTGTTCTTGATCTTCAATGATTCTTTGACAAACACATCTTTCTCCATAACATCTCAACATACTTATAAGTCTTTAAACTTTTCAACACAACTCTTCATAAACATCACACTTCTTCATCTAATAGATTATATATCTAATTACCATTGATTATTACTAATATAGTTATCATTCTTTCCTTTTTATTTAATTCCATCTTTTAATGCATGAATGATTTAAACAATATTCAATCTAATTGTTTCTTCATACAGGTTATTGTCTTTGTGTTTTTGCAGGGTTTTATTAGTTTTGTTGAACCTCCACAATTGGTAGTATGCCAAAAACTCCGACAAGAGTAGTGGTCTCAACGTCCGAATGTTTATTCACTTGGTAGCGAACTTGGTGATCCTCCAGACTTAGCATTATGCCAAATACTCTGATAAAAATGGTAGTCTTACTATCAACCAAAATAATAGACGCACCTAAGTCCATGATCACCCATATAACTGTCATGCAAATAGTTATATAAAAAAATATTAAGTCAACGATTGTAATCACTTCTTCCAAAAGGTAGGGGGCCTGACAGGCCATCTCAAGCTCCAGGCTGGTGATCTTCTAGTGAATTACAAGCACCTAGAGTCCCCACCATACCTTTGCACTACGCGTCGAATAAGCATAGTGAGGTTTGTCTATATAAACCAACCTAAACATTTCTTCAATTCCAATGTGGGATAAATCCCAATTGGAAAGTTAATTTCCACCATCGATCATTTGATCGGAAGATTGTTGAGAATTCACCTGCAACTCTTGTCGAATTGGAGATCATGGACATGGCTCTCTTAACTTTGGTGAGATGTCCTCCAAGGACAACGGTGGGAGGCTGGTAGTTTATTTTGCACTTGTCTTTGCAGTCAAGGATGACCTTAAGAGCTCGATGGTGGTGTATCTTATATAATAATGGCTTCCCCTCACTCACATGTGCCATCACCTTCTTCATCTCTGAAATCATCACCACATTCAAACTTTCATTCTCTTAGAGCCAACTCCGCCAACGATCGACTTTGAGCTCTATTATTTTGATGCTTGTTGTCTCTCTCATTACTATTTTTATTTTTCCTCTGTGTTCCATCTTATATTTGTAGTACCACTCACATGGAAAACATATCTAGGAACTTTTCCCATTATCTCAAACATGGGAATCTGCAAATTTGATCGTGTCATCTCCTCCAATATAGTAGGTGCTTTCATATATAGATTATTTACTTGATACATCACACTTGTTCTTGACATCTTAAGAATTGGATGTTTATCAATGAGGTCCATAAACTTTTGAAAAGTTACAGTGGTTTCCAAATCAATGAGAACTATAGGACCATATACTAAACAATCATTTTCTTTCAAAAACTCAGATACACTTGTATGGAGACCTACAATTCCATTATACGTTGAATAATTTTACAAATCTTGTTGAATCCGGTTACAATCTTAAGTGCCTCAAATGAACATGTAGATGATATGATAGCATTTGTTGCAGGAATGGCTGGAACAATATTCTTAACGAAACCCTAGGTAAAAGAGTATGTGACTGCACTTATACCATATAACTCTGCTCTCTTGAGTGCATGTGAATAAAACCATTGCATATGTTCTGAGTTGTTTGCATTGATTTCTCTCATAAGAATTGCATTTTCACAAGTGGGCTTGAAACCAATCAGTAAATTGTTTAAATCCTTCTAATAAATCAAGTACCAGTCTGAACTCTGCTTCCATTTCTCTCATAGAAATTGCATTGTCACAAGTGGGCCTGAAACTAATCAGTAATTTGTTTAAATCCTTCTAAGAACTCAAGTACCAGTATGAACTCTACTGGTTACAATGTTATTACCAGTTTATAAATCTTTGGTAGAAAATACATAACAGTACAATCTTCCCATAAAAAGGATCGTGCACAGTCCTTATTGCTTGAGTTGGTAACCAAGTTCAAGAGCCACATATTTAGAATAATATCTACTCAGAGTTCAAGCTCACCAAATTGAAATACCGTTGCTCTCTTCCAACAATGTTGAAATGATAATCAAGTACTCATCTATCTAATTTTCACTCTTCTTTTTTTCTTCCTTTGTTTTCCTCTCTTCTTTTTCAATCAATTCATTCTCCAATTGTGCATTCTTATCCTCTACTCTAAGAAACCCCTGTTGTAGATTCTCCTGATTTCCCTGTCATCAATCCTTTGTTTCTAATATACAAACCCATTATCTATGAACACATCTGAAATGTATGCAACATTAATATCCCTATTCCAGTCATGGTTATGCAGTAGAGTCAATATTGTCAATGCCAATGCCAATGCCATCAATGCCAACCTGTATTGTCATATTTCCAACATTATCATTTTAATATATGTTCTATACTGATTAGGGGATCAAATTTTGCTCAAAATTTCAAAGTGCTTGGAATTTCTTCAAAATGGACGAGAGCGTAGGCCTCGTCGTTGCGAACCCAACGCAACTTGTTTCGTCTCAAACGAACATCAGGAGCGAGAGATAGTGCAATCTATTCATAAAGTCAAACAGGCAAAAAAAAATGATGCTGACTGTATAGTTCGTACAGTCCGTACAAGCTGACGTGGCAGGGCCGTATGACCGTACAGAAGTGACATGGCGTATGATGATTGGCAGGCATGGTCGAATCAGATGGTGACACATGGAATTTCGTTGGCTAATGGTAAGGTGCCACGTGGCCCAATCATGGGCTGCCACATGGCACCCCTTTATTGGTTCATGGGTTGTTATGTAAAATTATTGGAGTCCGTGGGGTTCAACCCTCGGACCTCCCCCACCGCATAACGCTTTCGCAAAGACCGATCGACCAACAAACCATCGTATGTGCCTTGTTATGTATGTATGTTTGATTATATTTGAATTCAAAACTATGTAATATACGACGGGGGGTCGGGCCGGGGCTTAGCCCCGACCCACAGTCCTATCAATTAACATGTGACCACATATAAAATACACGCGCGGGATTTGTAACGGTTATAGCCCGACCACAGTGGAATGGTGCGGCACTTATATATTTAAGCCCTCGTTCTATTGCATGTAATGTGACCTTTGGCTATACGGAAAGGTGCGCGGGAAGTTTTCAAACGGTTTGATCATTAGCCCTTTTCACAAATGCGCAAGGTCATATGACCTCCATGTGCCCGGTGCTAGGCGATTAGGGGTTGGCGCGCCCTTAACCGTCCTAGGGTTTGCACCGTTGGTGCGGTTGCGCCCGGTGCTGGATTTTCATGCTATTTATTGCGTGTGTGTCAGGTTCACTCAACAAGGGTGCAATTTGTAGATGCAAAGACATCAAGCTTGAAGGGGGAGACTTCCAGGAGGCCTAACCTCTTCGTTTTTCAACCGATTGAGGTGTCGAAAGAGCCCAGACAGGGGTTTTTGGATGCTCTGAAGCCATTGGAGCAGTCAGTTTGTCATTTTGAGCATTGTAAGACATTTGTTTGAGTAATTTTGAGCAATTAATAATAATGATCCATTGGAAGTTGGACTAGGAGATGTAGCCCAAGAGAGGGGTGAACTCCTTTATCAATTGTTGTGT
>ML779442.1:143836-168339 GCA_009831015.1 Picea engelmannii | reverse complement strand
TTCATTGATTATGCTGCTGTCTATGTGTAATTTGCATGAATAATCCCTTATTCTATGTGTTGCAAACTGATCCATTTGCTTTAAACACATAACATTTACATTGCAATAATTTCAAGTATTTCAAGTCTTCTTCATTTTTAGATTATATACACACTAATTTTAATA
Organism: Picea engelmannii; assembly: GCA_009831015.1. Lineage (NCBI taxonomy): Eukaryota > Viridiplantae > Streptophyta > Pinopsida > Pinales > Pinaceae > Picea > Picea engelmannii. The sequence goes on along the minus strand of ML779442.1, from coordinate 168,174 downwards.
CATTGTTTGTAAATATAAAAACAATGCCCTCAAAATGTTGACCACCAGAGAGTTATTTTCCAAGTAGTAGCATAAATACTACTTTACAAGGTGATGAACATGGAGATTAGAATATTAAAGATCGAGTTCTTAATAGTGATATGGATGGAGATAAAGTTATTGATACAAATTAGGAAGATGAGATACATAGATTGATCTAAGACACATTTTCTCCAAAGAAGTCATGAAAATTGGCCTTGTCATCGGATTTTACCTTTAAAAATTGTAATTCTTTTTTTTCGAAATGGCCCCGACGTTATGGGAGGGTTTTCGGACTCAAACACACATGCATTGACGGTATGGGAGGGTTTCCGAACTCAAACATGATTCAAACAAACAATTTGAAAATCAAATATTATTTGGTTATTCTATCAAAATCCAAAAATAAGACGTGCCTTCTCATGTACTTGACCATGCTTATAACTGACATTCGGATGGGACCAACATTGATTTTTTTTTTTATTTGTGCTTGTATTGACTGAAATTTAACATGGTTAGACTAGAAACATACAATGACAATATGGGAGGGTTTTTAGACTCAAACATAACTCACACAAACAATTCGGCAATCAAACAACAAGCCTATAGTATAATTAATGTGAATGGGACCAATGTTGAAAATTTTCCAATTTGTGATTGTATGGACTGAAATTTGACATGGTTAGACTAGATGCATGCATTGACAGACTGGGAGGTTTATTGGACTCAAACATGACTCACACAAACAAGTAGACAATCAAACAACAAGCCTATATCATAATTAATGTGAATGGGGCCAATGTTGAAATGTGTTCTAGTGGTTTCTAGGAAGAAAACGGTGGTGTCTTGGAAATACAAAGCAAATTTTATAAAATGTGAAGTTTTATCAGTGATGGAGATTATTTCTTTTTTTCTCGGGTTTCAAAAACACAGAGCTACCATAAACTCAAATTGCACAATTTTTTTTCTTTTGACGAGATCTTTTGGCTTCAATTGTTTTCTCAATCTGGGCTAGGTTTAACTAGCGGGAATGGAGTTGTGGGTCATAGCGCTCTCTAAGGTGAAGAACCCTGAAAATTCCTCCTTAGGAATTGTATCAAGTAGTGATGACCTTTAGGCACAAAGGAATGGAAAATAATTTATTTTCAAACCACCTTGCAAACCCCTTTGAAAGTAAATATTTTGGGCACCTTTGTTGCACTAAGTATTTGTAAGCCCCAAGAGTTACTCAAGAAAGAGTTGTATCTCAAGACAATTCTATCATTTAATGATCATTGTCTCTGGTGATTGTTGTTGATCCTTTTATAGGGAAATTCTTTGGTGGATGGATCTTGGCCTTTAATCCCATCTTTCATCAATGCCTCAATTATGCCAATGACCTCCTTGATAGCTCTGCAAGGGCTTGAGTTACATGTCCTAAAATTAAGAAAAAATATGCACCAACAAAACTGCCCTAACCTTAAGACAAAATATGCACCGCCTAGAGCTTGATCATACCAGCCCTCCATATTGATAAATGGTAATCCAGCCTAGGGAACCATAATCACGAATTCCTTAATGTGGATGCATCAAAACCATGCAACACATCTTTTAGTTATCTTTAATTTATAGGAAGTTATAGTCATAGGTTGAGTTTGTATGCTAACAATTTTTCCATGCTTCCCTCCCCCTAGCAAGTTACTTATTTAGGGGATCACCTTCCATGGGCCACAAATTTTCCGGACACTTGGATGCTTTTAAAATTTAAAGTTCTTTGATTTCATCCATAAAATAAAACATTTGGATCCCACTTCTAGCAAGCTTTGGTTCAAAGATTTTTAATTATTGTTGCATACTTGGCCTAGGACCCTAGTGATAGAAAGGATATATTAGTGCATGAAGATAAAAAATTTATATGTTGTCCATCAATGTTATGGTTGATGTATGTTTGGTTTTTTCTAGTTTTGAGGCTACTTTGTCTACATCATAAGATAAAATTTAATATTGGTTTCCCAACCCTGTGCGTACTGACCATTGTGAGAGTTACCAACCCCACATAGAGTACTAACCAATTGTGAGTGTTCCCAACCCTGTGCAGAGTGAGATATCCAGTCGGAGAATAAACGAGTGTAGAGTGACCGGCTGTGAGAGTTCCCTTGTTGGTCGAGAATAGAGGAGAATAACATGTGAGAGTGCCCTTGTTGGTTGGAGTGACAGAGGAGGAGCGAAGAGCGAGCTACATAAAAAACGACATGCCAAAATAGGTAACACATGATTTCGTTTGTTTTTTTTTTTTTAGTTTAAATGAATTTAATGTATCCTGGTATACCATAAGTTGTTTTGGAATCAGGCAAAACAAAGATATTGAATGGTACAATATTGTTATTAAGTTAATAAGGAATATTCTAAGGTTTTCTTCGGGCCTATTAATGGCCCCCTCATAATACTAATTGTGACAGTTGTAGGCCCTCTCCCCCATCGTCCCATTTTCTGACTCCATGAACCCTTTTTGGTCCCCATCTTCTTTAGACAAGGTTTTGAAATTTTCGGTTTTGAAATTTCCTTGGACAAGGTTTTGAAATTTTCAGGTAAAAACCTCATTGGTCAGTTCTACAACAAATTAGTAGAACTAGCATGCATATGAACACCATAAGTCAAAACAACATCCTTCATTTCAACGGTATCTCCAAAAACCTACAATACAAGAAACATAATCTTAGCAATGTCCAATGCCAATATAGACTCGACCATAACATTGTATTATCAAGTGGCCCTGACTCAACAAAATCCATGGAAACAACCTCGAGCACCATCAATTGAATCGAAATTCTCATCTACAATAACCTTAACTATAGTAACATCAACAAGCTCAACTACAACAACAGTGTGGAACAAGATGTCATGCTTCTTAGGCACTTGAAAATACAACTCAGTTATGGGCAGCTGAGAAATGGTTATGGGTCGCAACCATTAACCTAATCAAGGTATGGGAAATATACACACTCTTTAGAAACTACACCCATGAGGAACCACTACACCCATAGATCAGTGGTATAAGGAAGCTAAATCGATATGCACACTCTAGCTAGTGGTATTAACACTAGTGCACAACAATAGCTCTTGCCAATGCCATACATTGTAAGCAACACAATTGGTTCTCTCTCACTCACAATACATTTCCAACAAAGAAGTTCTCTCTCTCTCTCTCTCTCTCTCTCTCTCTCTCTCTCTCTCTCCATACATTGCAAGAAATGTAGTTGGCTCTCTCACCGGAATATATTTTATTAAATCATACACTATACTCTCACAATGAACTCTTTTGAATAGATTCATGTAGTCGTGAGAAAGCATGGTTACTACACCAACCCATAGATGTTTATCAAAACTTTATTATCATATTCCATTAATAAATAGGATATGCACCCTCACTAGTTCTCCACAAGACATCTTCAACTGCAACATGTCAGTGCCACTTTGTGAGAAATAAGCATTTCGGTGCTTACTACTCATTGACATGTTAGTTCAAATTTCAACCAACAAATTCTTCCCAAGACTTTTGTTTGAAGTTACCCTTTAGACCTAAAATAAATTTGAATCACAAGTATCGAAGGGGAAACTCAAATTTATAAACATAATAGAGGTCACATTAGCACCATAGCATTAAATGCCAAGTGTAGTGAACTTAATGGTTTTTGGGATTTAAAAATAGATCTAGGGCTCGGTAGAAATGGAGAGATGAAGTAGGACAAGGACTTTGTACCTCCACACCACCTATATGTGATATTTCCATGACTTGGTTTAATCAATTTAAAAGTTTACTTTTTGTTTTCTCGTTAGTTATGAAGCATGTGAACATCTAGTTTGAGGCCTTTCTTGGTCATAGTATCCAGGATTTCTCTTACTTTCTCTAAGTTTTCTACGAATAATCGAGTAAGCATAGCATAGGTCACATTTCATAGAGTTTCATGTTTTTTTATAGTCTTTTACATTTGCATTTTTTTATAGTCTTATACATTATATCATTTGGTGTTTTATGGTATTAGTTGGACTCTTATTTCGGGATGATTCTTGGTTAGAAATTTACTTGTCACATGATAGATGTATGACTTGATGAATATTGTATATATCCTTGATGGTTGATGATGGATTTCTATACTCAACACCCCTTCATGCTTAACTCCACTAATAATTTAGTATGATGAACCTAGACACCTATGTGATTGTTAAATTTTAGGGCTTGATCGATTCATTGTAGGATTCTTTTAAATCTGACTATAATTTTAAAGTAGATTCACAATGCATAACCAAAATTGAACAATGTAAACCATAGATAATAACCATCATGCATATTGACACCAAAAGTACCCTGGGGAAACCCTATACAGGGAGAAAAACCCCAACAAACAAATCTTCCTTTATTGCAAAGATAATGATTGACCACTTACAACATTTCCACCATGAAACTTTACTCTTAAAGAGATTTCCAATGACTCAACCCGGACTGACTTCTTGCTGATTAAAACTTTGTTGTAGGCGCCTTTGATAGACTGTCACAACAACCTCTTTGTGATCGATATTTGTTGTTGTTAAGGTTTGATATATGTTCCTTATCTGGTTGTTACACGTTGTTGTTATAGCTGTTGTTACACCTCTTATATGACTAATGCACGTTGTTGTTACACTTGTTATATGACTGATGCACATTGTTTTTACAGTTGTTGTTACACCTAGTATATGGTTGATGCACACTATTTTTATAGTTGTTGTTACACTTGTTTATTCGCCTCTATCTTGGACTGATATTTATGCTCAAATCTGGGGCTGATATAAGTGTTGTCCTATATTGATATGCACCTCTATTGTGCATTGATATGCACCCAGTAAGTGTATTGATATACGCCCTAGTTCTGGACTGATATTCACCTACCTCCTCTCACTCATACACAACGTGTATATAGTTATTTAGAATGAGGGTCGACTACTTACTTAAAGGAGAAGAAGAGTGGCTTAAAATATCCCAAGGCGTTGCATGTATCCACAACTGAACTTAACTCTTTAATCCCGAATTAGAACTAAAGCAATGACTTAGTTAGAACTGAACTGAACTAAATTTGGAACTTCGACTTGAACAGAGTTAGCAAGTTGACTTGGAACTCCAACTCACCTAGGTGACTTGTCACTACATTCCATGCCAACTCAGCCTATAACTAGACATGTATGCATGCCATGCATGATATGCATGCCATGCATGATATGCATGCATGCCATGCATGACACGTGTTTATGGTTGCATGCCACTTGACATGCATGCATGTCATGCATGCCAAATGACCCTCATATGATGCATATATATGATTCACCCTCATATGATGCATACATATGTGGATGCCCTATTAAAGAGATATTTAATGATATGTGTGCACCTATGTTAAACAAATTTCCATTGATTGGTTTCACATTATTAATGAAGATGTATATATGTGGTAGATACATTGTTATGATCATGATTACCGATATGATTGCATACCATGTTATTATTATTTCTATGATTGGATACCTTGCTATGATTATTGGTATGATTATAAATATTGTTATTATTAAGTGTTATGATTGGATATGACCAATGTTCCTCCTCCAAGTTTCCAAGGACTTCAATTATCCTCTTCCAAGACTCCAAGGAGACCAATGCACCTCCTAAGACATGTACTCCATTGGATCCTTTTACTCTACATGAACGTTGTCATGATACATGCACCCCAATGTGTGAGGAACTTTTTTACATTAAGTAATTACCAAATAACTATATAATGGGATTTATTAAAAGAACACAACCTCACACATTAATGTATCAACTACTAAGTACCCAAAGTAGGGAGGTTATGGTAGGACCATAACAGAATACTTCGTAAAGAGACATTAAGTACCTTTCCTTACTTTATATTTTATGGCAAAGAAGCCATTTTTCCTTTGAATATATTTCTACCTTCCTTATTTCCATATCAATTGGAAGATGGGTAGAGCTCCTCTACTATCCAAAATAGAAATGATATCCTACCAAATATAGAATATATCTAATTAGAATACTATAGTCCACACACTACCAATAAATTGTTAAATGTTGGTTCTATAAATACACATCTAGTGTTAAGAATTTCCAAGTAAGAAATCTTATTCGCATGTTCTGTAAACTAAATGATCCTAATGAAATAATTCAAATTTCCATATCTTTATATTGATACATTATGAGTGGATGATAGCATTTCTATTGGCACATACTAATAGAAAAACATGGAGGGGAATTTGGATCTCCTCCTACTCAATGACCAAATTATACAACAATACTTTAGTTAGATGACACTAAGGCATCTAGCTTGTATTTCGTAGATTTTTTGTTTCCTTCAATTTCAAGGATTTTAATACATATTTTCTCTTTCATTTCATTCTTTAGAATTCCATTTTTTATTTTTTGATATTATAGATTTTCTTACATTCCTTTATATTTACACTTATTTTATTTATTTTGTAATTTTGTAATTTGTAATTTTTCTTTAGACTTCTAGTTATTTTTCTTTATTTTTGTTGGAACAGGGGCAAACCCAGGGTTCAACGCTTCAACGACGCACCAAAAAAACCCTAACTACCGGCCCTTTCAGAAATACCTGCGAAGCAGATGCAGTCTCACCCGAGGTAGAGGCAGGGGGAGTTGCAGGACTCAAGTGTCTACAACCTAGATGGGACACAGATCTGTGATTACAACACTTAACAAAGCACTTTAGCCAATAATATGTATGAAATTATGATTCTTATTCACTTCACAGACTAAACCCTAAATACAGAACAATGTTGTAATAAACAAATCAACACCTCTAAGGACTTAGCATCAGTTCAGATCTAACATTCATTCACATCATAAAGCACTAAGAAATCATAGATCTATCTATCATACATCAAGAATAGTGCACTAAGAAAGCATAAGCATAAACACCATGAATAACATCGCACAAAGCACATCAACACAGGATATACATGGTTCACCCTAGTGTGGGGCTACACCCACCAACTCTTCTTCTTCTTTATTAGTCTTCTACAATCTTATTATAGGCACAGAGCCACATAACTCACTCCGCATTGGACAGGTGATTTGTACACAATGCACTAGATCCACCTTCCTCAAAATCAGTTCACAAAACAAATCCTTATACAGTCTGCGCACAAACAACTTACAAAATGCTCACACTTAGCTCTACAAGCTTCAACACATTATTGCACAAAGCCAACTAGCCAAGCACTAAGCCGATCAATGACTAGTAACCAACTAAATCCCTCACTTACATCACCTAGCTACTTATTTATACATTACAAAAAGGGCCTAAGCATGGGTAAACCCATGGGCCGACATCCCATACCTATTACATAAACCCTAAAACCCAAAAATCTTGCAAAATGGGTGAGATCCCACGATCTTCGCTTTCACTGCTTGAAGTTCTAGCTCTGCTACTCTTGCTTGGAGTTGATGAATGGCCTCAACAAGCTTCCCTACTTGTCTCTCGATTATCTCTTCTTCCATTTGTGCCAATCCTGACACAGAGAAAATTTCTTTATTCACTGCCTCTCTAATCCCAATCTACTCCATGAGCAACTGGTATTTCTCTTTCTGGATTTGCTCCTTGTATTCTTCTAACTTCACCTGAAGGTTATCTATCTCTTGTTGCGCAACTTGAAGTTTCTCTAAGTCCTCCTCCTTTTTGTGCCTCAAGGCCTTTGTGTCCTTCTCCTTCTCTTCCTAGGCTCGAAGAAGTCGAGTCACTATTGCATCTTCTAATCTGCGCAATTGGGTGGGCTGATCCCCCAATTCTACATTCTCTGTTGAGGGTGGCGTAGTGGACACTGCACAACTCGATTGGATAACTTGTTGGATGTCTTTCAGTTATTTCTCAATCCTATCATAGAGTGTTTCTTTCTTGACTTCATGTCTCTGTGGGATATCCTCTAAGGCATCTTTGATAGCTGTGATGATCAGCTGGATATCATCCACCATGAGCACATTCTGTGATTGAGGCTTAGTGGCTCAGGATTTTGTTCACACTGAAGGTTTCTGTGGGGAACCCTTCCTTTTATTTGATGTATCGACCTCTGTAAGGGGATCCTTTGGTGGTGTTACTTCTCCTTTTTCTTTCTTGTCTTCTTCCCCTTCCTCCTCTCGGTTTACTTCGTCACCTCCTCCTCCTGCAGGTGAATCGGACGTGGTTTCCTCTGATGCGTTGTCTTTTTCCTCACTGTCGACATACTGCACTTCCTCCTTTTTCTTCTTCTTCTTGCCACTGCCCTATCCATCATGTTCGACCCAGGTGACTAGCGAGCTTCCAATGATATCAGGGTTGGATATTTCTGCATCTTCCACTGACACAAGGAATTTTGTTGTCCATTCCTTGGTTATCTATTCCATGTCTTCGTTAGTCAATTTGTAGTAAGACTAGAGCTCCTCCTTTCTTTCATCCCCACACACAGTGATATATATGAAGTGTATGTCTACATGGAACTTCATGATTGGCCTAAACCGATGGAGTGTATTGGGCGTCATTTGGGTGAAGGATTCAATGGCCTGCTTGAGCTGTAATTAGTAGGTGTGGAACACCGCATTTGATTGCCATTGCTTCTCCATGTCGCTCAAATACCACAAAGTGGTGAACCTCGCAGCCAGTGGTTCTGATGGCTCAACTTCAGGGAATGTCGCTCCCTCTGGAATCTCCCAAGCAAAAAATGTTATTAAGATCAACAACCAACTAAAGTGGAACTCGAAGCCTTGGTCCTGCGCTTCGTGGTAGTCCTTATCCAACTCATTGATGAGGTAGCTCACCAATTTCATATTCATCCCTTCGATGCACTTCCCTGCAAGGTCGACTACAAATCATGGTTCTTACATAGGGCGATTATTTCTGACAAGCTTACCCGTTATCAGCTAACAAGCTAGGTGCATTGTGCCATCCTAGATGGAGGCTACCCTGTAGCCTCACTTCCCCTTCTCCACATCGCCATACGCCTCCTTGGTGCACTGCGCCAAGGAGCGATATGACATTTTCCCAGGGTAGAATTTATGAAGGTCTGGTCCCTGCATGCTTAGTCCAGTAATGAGTTGGATCAGTGTCAGATCCATAGTGATGCACCTATCCAACCACAGGTACCCTCCATGGAAGAAAAATAGGAGGATTTTAATGCATGCGTTAACCTCCTGATGTCTGTCGAAGTGTGGGATCTTCATCACATTTAATATAGTTGATCTCGCAATCTCCTTGATCCATGAATGAGGAACTAACTTAGGATTCTTCCCAGTCATCTTTGTTAGGTAGCAATGCAGTATGAGCATCACATAATTCTTCCTATCGCCGAGGTTGAAATCACTTATCTTGAGGGTTGGGATCAATCCCAGTTGCAGTCCCACTGTGCATATCCCCTTCTGGAGGTACGTCATGATGAGAATGTACTCAAAGTTACATGGGACGTTGTCATGACTAACTTCACCAACTAGAGGCTGGATGTATTCGGGCAAGACCGACGACATCTTCTTTGCATTTGCCAAATCATCGCGGTGCTTTCTTATTTTCTTAGTCATGGTTCGGGATGGCCCAGATCGACGTCCAATCGAGGGGGATGCTTGCAGTCCTCCCATCGATGAAGCCTATACTCCTGCGGACATTAATTTCTCATCCATAAGGTCTATTAAGATCTCCTCCATAGACTTCTCTACTATGCTACATTCACCCGACATACACACTCGTGTTCAAATAACTCAGGTAGGTGAACATATACTTAAGGTAATCGAATCAATGGCGATGTCTAGACATCACAACGTGGTAGGAAATCACTTCTCTATTATCTCAAATATCTCAGTTTGCAAAAGTGGCCCCAGTGAGGCATTCAACGGATTAAATAAGCAACGTTGTAACAAATTCCTTCAATGGGTCGAAATGCCTCAATCCATCCATTATGGCGTGGTCTCAATGGTCCAATGGCGATTTTTTTCAGCAATAATTGTGTTTCTAGACATTTCAGAGCATCGTTCTAACGGTCAAGATGCCTCCAATGGTCATATAGCTTTGTCGTGGAAAAGTTCCATTCTATGTTGTTCTGCTATTCCGGCGAGGCTTGAGTTCTGCAAGCCTGACTTCTACGAAGTCTTCTCTGTAACTTCATGCAGTCTTTCTACCTTTGCCTTCTTCTTACTGGGCTTTCTTTCCTTCTTTCCTATGATATGAGTCTCTGGATTCCTCTTTCTATTCTTATTCTTATTTTCTCCTAGTGTAGTAACTTCACACTATTGATGTTCTCTCAAAGGTTTTGAATGTAATATCTCCTCTTATTACTTCTGTGGTTGGTGTTCTTCTCTCCTGCATAGATAGGTTCTTCAAGACTTCTTGTGTTTTTTCAGTGTCGAAAGCTAATTCTCTGGCCCTCAGTTTCTTTGACTTGTCCTCTTGTTCTTCTATTAAGTGCGCTATTCTCCTAGCCATAAAATCCTTTAATTCTCATTTTTTCTATTTTGTGACTACCTCCTCTTATTTTCTTCGGATATGGTCTTTCTCAATCCAAGTATTTCCTAACAAAAGTGAAAAAGGGGCGTTGTCCTCAACAAACTTAATGACTTCAAATTCTTCGTCAGTTGGTGTTGCTTGCGCCATCATAGGTACATTAGTAACTCTTCCACATAGGGTTATAATCTTTCCTTTAAACAATCCTATCCTCCCCAATGAAGGAATCATAGTTGGTTTTCCCAAAATTTCCCAGGTACTTTCTAGCATAAGATTCACATGTGTTTCCTCATCTAATACACAATCTATGTCGAAGTCTCCTATTCTTGTTTCTATGCACTACTTTTCTTTTAATATTTCTGGTAGACTAATGTCTCTGTCATGATTCAGGGTTTCTTTCATCTGTAATAACATAGATTCTAATTTTATCTAGTTTTCTAACATATCCCTAGTTTCTTGACATTTTTCATGGTTTTCTTGTCTCATGTTCATATTTTCAACTTTAGAAGTCATTCTAGGGAAATCCAAAACCTCATGATCCATAGCTTTACAACAAAGACAAGTAGGACCTACACCAGGGCATTCCTTAGTAAGATGTCCCGATCTTCTACAACTATAACATAGTGTCAATCCTCTCTTTCTTTTGAATGATCCCCAACATTTTTTGTACTGCACACTAAGATCACAGTGATGGATCTGCAATCTACACAAATTCTTTCTAAGATCCTGCATCCACTTGTTAGTCCAAAAATTCTTTCTATGCATAGGAATAACATATCTTTCACTATCTCTATTAAATTTATTCAGATCAAATCTTCTTTCTTCTAGTTTTGCCCTATTTTTCAGATTAGGACCAAATCTATTAAACATACCTAGATCCATTCCTTCGAAGCAAAATTTTCCACTTATCTTACCTTTATCAGAGCACAAAGATTTAAGATATTATCTCTTTTCTTCAAATCAGACTTCTCTTTTAGCACAAAGCTTTGCAAGTCAAGTAGAATATTGTGCACTACAGTGACAAATCTATGCATAGAACTTTCTTTTCTTCAATTCCCAGTGATCAAAGTTTCAGGTCCTGGCAACAGAACCATTTTTTGGCACAGGGGAAGACCTAGGGTTCAACGCTTCAACAACACACCAAAAAAACCCTAACTACCGGCCCTTTTGGCAACACCTTCAAAGAAGATGTAGTCTCACCCGAGGTAGAGGCAGGGGGGTTGTAGGACTCAAGTGTCTACAACCTAGATGGGACATGGATCTATGATTACAACACTTAACAGATCACTTTAGCCAATAACATGTATTAAATTATGATTCTTATTCACTTCGCAGATTAAACCCTAAATATAGAACAACGATGTAATAAACATATCAACACCTCTAAGCACTTAGCATAAGTTCAGATCTAACATTCATTCACATCATAAAGCACTAAGAAATCATAGATCTATCTATCATACATCAAGAATAGTGCACTAAGAAAGCATAAGCATAAACACCATGAATAACATTGCACAAAGCACATCAACACAGGATACACGTGGTTCACCCCAGTGTGGGGCTACGTCCACCAACTCTTCTTCTTCTTTATTAGTCTTCTTCAATCTTATTATAGGCACAGAGAGACATAACTCACTCTGCATTGGACATGTGATCTGTGCACAGCGCACTAGATCCACCTTCCTCAAAATCAGGTCACTGCAAAAAGCCTTACACAGTCTGCGCACAAAGCACTTACAAAACGCTTGCACTTAGCTCTGCAAGATTCAACAGATTCTTGCACAAAGCCAACTAGCCAAGCACTAAGTCGATAAATGACTAGTAACCAACTAACTCCCTCACTTACATCACCTATCTACTTATTTATACATTACAAAAAGGGCCTAAGCATGGGTAAACCCATGGGTTGACATTCCATACCCGTTACATAAACCCTAAAACCCAAAAATCCTGCAAAATGGGCGAGATCCTGTGATATCCACTTCGCTTGGGCACTTCGTCTTCGACCAGCCTGTCGAAGTCCCAAAAATGGTCAAGCACAACCAAGGTTCTCTCAAAACTTGGTCGAGGGCCAACAATTTTTTAGAATTTTTGTTTGATATTGCACTGATGAAAGTTTACATTTGTTGACTTTTTATTTTAAAGGATGTCCATGAATATAATGTACACCTAACCAATCCTTGTAAACTTCCTATGTTCTACACCATCATGATAAAAAAAAAATAGGAGGGGGAAAAGCTATGAATTATAAGGATTTCCAAGATTATTAGAGTAGTGGTGGACTTGGAACATTCCAAGTGACTAAATCCTTGATGACTTTGAAAGTCAAGATGTTAGTTAATTAGTTAGTTGGAGAAAGGATTCCATCCACTCATGATAAAATCAATGAACCATAAAGAAAGGTGATAAGTTGAACATTTAGGGATTCCATCCACTCATGATAGTATTATCACTCATGCATGGTCAATTGATAAACTTATCACTAGAAACAAACATCATACCCACCTACTTGTAAAGGGTCATTTCCCCCCCCCCCCCATCAAGTGTATGGTAAATAAATGTTTATTGGTAAATGATTAGGAATGAAAATTCAACTAATCATGGGGACATGTAAATATATCCATCGGGACTATGGATGCTCATTAGAAATGGAGTAATTCTTATGGTGTTGGGGTCAATCTTCCAGGGCTATGGGTGCTCATAGGTAGTGGAGCAACATGACATGGATATGAAAATATCTATGTTTATAGTAAAGAATCTTGGATTACATTACAAAAATATAAACCTAAGTTACAATTGTAGTAAGGAAATTTGTTCTACTATTGCAGGAGAAAATTGTTATCTATGAAAGCATTCTTGCATAATTTAAATCACTCACAATATAAACCAAAAACTGCTTCAATGATCTATTCAACCAGACATTATCAATTCTTCCACTGAGATGTATAAGGTGTATCAGAAATCAATAAACACATTATAGAAGATTAAAACACACACTTCTCATGAGAATTCATGCATCAACCAAATCAATTCATCAATTAATTCAACACACATAAGAAAGCATTTGTATTAGCAAATTTGTTTAACTGTTTCAACAAATCAAAATTCTTCAAAAATTGAAATGCTAAGCTAAAAGAACAAGTTGATATATGTTGGAAGTGGGCCCTTTCCTCCTTCACAGTTGACTGGAAGTAACTCAAATATCACACAACAATTGCTCAAGAATTTCTAGAAGCTGCCAAATTTCTCATTAACTGTGAAATTAACTGTTACAAAACATTGTTATGTTTCTCATACAATTCTTATGCAAATACGAGTTCTTAACCCTCCCCCAACCCCCCCCACAAATGTTTTAATTTCCCCTTTTCAAAGATTCTATCTTCCCTGAATATGAAACAAGATCTCTTTATGCTGAAAAGTCTTGAGAATCAAATATTCACAAGATGTTCACAATATTTTATAAAGGGAGATCGTTACATCAAAATAATTACATTCTAGAAATAATGCAACCGTGTGATCATTCAAGAGGTTGTTCACCATGTGGTCTTCTATTATTGATCAGATGCAATAGATGATTTGTCATGCATGTTTTAGTGCTCCCACCGAGTTGGTGAATGGCATAGGACCCGATCTGAAGTGGTGGATCAATGGTTGACTGTGTATCAACACATGATACTCGAAGTCCCATGTTTCAAAAATTTTTGAAATTGCATGCAACTCTTATTAATTTAATGAATAAATGTCCAAATAAAGCAACATTACTCTATTTTGCATATATAATATGTATAAATATGACAAAATGAATAATATGCTTTACCTTCTTCCTAAGGGAATAATATGGTATCAATGACAGTAGTATGAATGGATTAATATAGGAAAAAGGGATGAAAATGAATACGAAATTAGTGGAAAAAAGGGTCATTTCCATCACCCAACATATTCCCCCAACTTATCCATTGCATGTCCTCCTGCAATCCTAGCTAATCTGAGTCTGAGTCTGAAAATGAGTTCCTCCTATGAAGATTGGAGATGTTATATGATGACTCTGTTTTGGTTCCTGTAGGTCTGAATCCATTAGTCCATATAACTTATGCCCAACATTGTTTCTCAACCTTCTTTGACGGCTTGTACATTGATTGATACTTGTTCACAGGAAGCTAGATAAGTGGAAAATGAAACTTCATCCTTATCCACTTTGATCCACAAGTTTGAATGCAGTTTATATATCCTCGCACTCAAGATAAAGCTTGTATAAAATTATCATGATTGTATGGTTCCTTTGTATTTAAGGAATCAATGGTTATTTCCCATATCAATATATTTCCTTCTACTGCTAAAGATTTTTGATCAACAATATTTCTTTGGCATAATTCTATTACCTTTTTTTGAAGGGCCTCTACACTATTCAACCTTTCCAGAGATGAAAAAAAAAATTGATGAGTTGTAATAGCAGAGATAGAGCTTTGCAGATCAATTCTAATCCATAGTGTAGATTCTCCTTCATTATTGTGGATTGTGTGAAAATAATTCAACCATGTGACATGATTGTTGACAAAAGAGGTGAACGCTCGAAGTTGAATGTCCCCTAAAAAAGGTGTCATATTGAATATTTTGTCTAGTTGACATGCATTCTCATGTAAATAAAGTTCACAAAGCAAATGTCGATCTGTTATACCACTTTGAAAGAAAGTTTCTAAAAATTCAGGGACCAAACTGATTTTTTGTGGTCGATCTTCTATAATGGCCTTCATCTTGAAGATAGTCAACTATTCATATAAGAAAATAGAGTAAGAGGGAGAAGGATTTCTATAAATTAAAACTTGTTGCATAATTGTATACATAACATTTTTCTCTTGTCTCAACATTTTGATTTGAGTTCTTAGCTCTTTTAATTCTTTTAACTCAGTTTTTTCTTTCTCCCATCTAATTTTTTGATATGCTAATTCTTTGGCCCATTTTTATCTTAATTCCCTAATGGATTTTTAATGTTGAGGAAAGGGAATCGTACCTTGTTTAAATAATGATACTTGGTACTTCCACTTATTCACTTCAGCTAATAGAAAAATAGCATTTTTAGTATTAGGTTGAGGTTATGTTTTTATATTGTTATCCATGACTTCCAATTGGTCTTCAATCTGCATAGCCTAATCAACAAATTCCAATAGATCTTCTATTTGTATGGATTCATCAATAGTACTAGATGGGGTTTCAGTCTGTATTTCTTTATCCACATATGGAGGTTCTTGTGTTTCTCCATCAAACAATTGAGTGTTTTCCATAATTAGAACCACTGGTTCTTGTGTGAAAGTGGTGTCCTTTGGCTTCCAATTTTTAACAGACTATATCTCTTTAGTTGTTTCAGGAGCAATCTCAACAAGTTGTTCTTTTCCATTGACAAGTACGTGTTCCTCTTGCAAAATCACATTATATCCATCCCCTTTGAAGATGTTATCACATTCACAACACATATATTCATGGGGTCCTTCTTCAATTTTATCTCCCATATTTTTAAATGTTGATGCAACATTTTCCAATGTACCTAAGGTACGATATCATGCCTTGGATTTCCTCATTTCTTCGAAATATGCACGTAGTTTTGAGACCTCTTGTTTTAGAAATTCATTCTCATAAATCAATTCTTCAAGTTGACTCTCCTTTTCGTTGGCCTTCTTACTAGCTTCTTTGGATGTCTTATTTGTTTTCTTTTGTCTAAAAGCAGGTACTTGTGTATCAACAACATTAATACTTGGGTTGTCAACTGGTTCTTGTGGAGCAGTTGCAACTTTTATTTGTTGTTTTTCACCTATTGGTTCTTGTGTAATAGCAAGTGAACAGGGATGAAGAATAGGAATTGCAAGCTCAACTTTTTGCATTTTCGTTGCTTCTGCTGGGACAGAGGCTCTAATTCTCCATTTTGGAAGACTAGAAATAAACTTTGATGAAGATATTTTCTTTCATTTTTTCTGATGGAGGAATTTCTTCCTCAATTATGCATGGTTGAAACTATGTGGGACGACTCTATTCACTTATTTCAATGACTTGTATTTTATTGTTGATAATAATATGTGAAGAACCATCATGCAGAGCGGATGATTCTTCTTTCGTGTCCTCTCGTTCTATATTAAGGTCTGTGTGTTCTTCCATTGGAACATTTTCAGGTAGAATTTTAGTGTTTTCAGAGGGTGTTCTTGTATTCACTTTTTTCTTAGTATCACTCCCTTCATTCTCTGATTGGACCATTATGGGTGATCCTTTAGGACTATGTTCAAATATTTATGTAGGATCTTCCTGATCAACATAATTAGGGTCAAAATACTCCTGGTCATTATGATCTGAATGCATCACAGTTTCCAACATAGCCGCAGGGCTATTGATTTTTTCAGTTTCTCCACTCTTCTTCCCTTCTTCTTCCAAATTGTTTTCATTTCTCTCATCACTTCCAGTTTCAATTTCAACTTCTTCTTATGCATTATTGGATAAAGTATTAGAGGGGCTCTATTTTGCAGATTTAGTGCCCTATCTACTAGTAATTTTATCAATCCATGATTTGTGATGCATGTTACTGGAACTCTTTCCCATCTAGCATAATGATCCATGTTTTGCAGAGTTTTTAACAGATAGTAAGACATGTTTACTAATCTACCATGGAGAATATGGGATAACAAAATGAAGTCATGATTGTAAACAACTTTGTACCTACCTTCACATGTAATGTACTTTTTCAAGAATATAGAAACTTGTTGTCATGGATGTGGTAAAGAATAAAGTGTTGTCCCTCGTCCTCTGGGTTGAACTTCTTCGCCCTCTTCCAAAAAATTTGTCTTTGATGTGGGAAGTGGAATTTTCTAGTAAAACCATTGTGTATCAGTTCAGGGTAAACCAGTAAATTCTTCTATGGTTTACTCTGTTATTTCAAATCTTATTCCTCCTACCCTTGAATGGTCTATTTCTAATTTTTTAGCAAATTCCAGTGCCACGTCACTATCAAAACTTATCCGTCATTCAAAATATTAATCCATCCTACCTCCTCGAACTTTTTGTATGTTGCCGAAAATTGGAGCAGAGAAAACAAAGATTCAGGATCATGTCATGCAGCTGGTCCACCCATGTTTGACAACTTCAGTTTATTAGTTACAATGCTTGGAATTTCAACTCGTCTTTGTGTTTCAGACTCAAAGTCGCAGGATTGCAAATTTATGCATGCATAGCAGGTAAATTAGTTATGGCAAGGAAAGGTGGTGAAATATTTGGCGATGATGATTGGATGGAATGGTGGTAGAGTCGGTGAGGTATAATGGATGATGAAGTGGCATACTCTGGAAACAAGTATAATTGGTCCATGAAAATAATGTGAAATGCCAAAGAGGAATAATCATTACTCATTTATCATATCCCACATTATCACACATGCAAAGAATAGTAACGTACCTTTGGAAACTTAGCAATGGTGGTTAATGATGTTGCTTTGGCATTTTTTAAATTGGCGACGCTTTTTAATAAATCCACAGCTAATTAATAAGAAATGGTAGTGTCTCATCATTTGTAAAAAAAAATTGCAGATAAAATAGGAATTTGTCAAAAACAACAAGAAAAATAACGGTGCTTTATCAAATGAGATAAAAGTAGCGGTGTTTCAGCGAAATGGTGGAAAAATATCAATGTTTCAGTGAAATGGCAGAAAAATGTCGGTGTTTTAGCGAAATGGCGGAAAAAAATAGCGCATAAATTTCTCCATCTTCTATCCTGATTTGTTTATGATTCTACTTCCTGTAATGTCTAAAACAAAAAGTATACCAACACAAATATTTGTTGATCTTATTAGTAAAACCAGAAATAAAATAAATTAACTATTTTTTTACGCTAATTGAAACAATGTGCAATTTATTTATGTACATGATTTATTAAAAATGCATAGTCAAAATTTTAAGATTTTGATGGAGAAGGAGAAATGTCCTCCCCATTGAAAAATTGATAACCTGAATCTACAACGATTTGAGAAATAAATTCTTCTTTTGACAAAGGTCATTGATACAGTCGTAAACGATGTCCATTTGCAAAGATTGGTGTTTAAGCATCATCGATGGTCATTAGTTTAACAGTACCATTATCAGATATTGTGTCTACCTTATATGGACCGAGCCATCGTGTTTGCAACTTCCCTTTGAAATCCTTAAAGAATGAATCATACAACAATGCCCAATCTCCATTCTGAAATGTTTTTTTCTTAATAAACCGATCATGCCATTTGGAGCGTTGTTGTTGGATTACAAAAGTTTGGTGTATAGTTGTTGAACATTTTTCATCTAATTCATTAAGTTGTTCAAGCCTTTTATTTTGAGCTTCTGTCAAATCTAGGTTCACAATCAAATTAGTTTTCAGTGTTTCTATTTCAAATTCAACCAGAAACACAACATTCTTTCCATACAGAAGTTCGCAGGCAGAAAATCATGTTGTATTTCTCCAAGTGGTTATATATGCCTAGAGTGCTTCAGGTAGTCTTTTAGCCCAATCCCTGCGATCAATTTTTACATTTTTTGTAAGTATTGCTTCAATTACTTTGTTTTTACTTTCCACTTGGCCATTTTCTTGTGGATGATAGGGTGAAACCATATGATGTTGAATGTGAAATTTCTCCATAAGTGCCTTAATCAAATGAGATGTGAATGGTGGTCCTCCATATGTAACTATTTCTATAGGTATCCCATGCCTATTAAATATGTCTGTTGGCACAGGGGCAAACCTAGGGTTCAACTCTAACAACACACCAACAATCCCTAACTACTGGCCCTTTCGGAAACACCTGTGAAGCAGATGCAGTCTCACCCGAAGTAGTGATAGGGGGTTGCAGGACACAGGTGTCTACAACTAGAGGAAATGCAAGTGGATTCAAAGGAAAAACACACAACAACCTAGTTATTCTTTATCTCCCGTAGGCCTAATACGCGAGCTATGTCTCAGATCTAACACAATGACGAAATAACAGAATAACAGAAAGAAAAAGAGCACAACATCAATCACATAGAACAACAAGATATATGTGGTTCACCCTCTCCCTAGGGCTACGTCCACAGAACTGTGTTTCTTGATATTATGTGAAAACATACAGTTCTATCTACACACTTAGCTTGCATATCTCTCTCTCTTTCTCTACTCTCTGCGCACCCAGATGCAGGGTTGATCTTCGCACCCAGTTGAATATCTTACAATATTGACTCTCTCTCGATACAATTCTTCTCTACACGACAATACTCACTCTCTTAATCCACAATGATAAACCCAGAATCAACAACAATCGAACAACCAAAAAACTGACCCATCCCAGGCTCCAGGTCCTCTAGACCTTTATTTATACATTACAATGACAAAATGTCTAGGTGTCAAAACCCTAGATACCAAAACCCTAGGTCTAAAACCCTAGGTCAACTTGACCCACTTTTGAGGGCTTCACCAGCCTGTCGTTCCTTCTTTCCCATGAGATGCTCCAAAAAACTCATTGACGTCTTCTTCCGCTTGCTGAGTTGTCCATGATCTATCTTCCTTATTGATCTGTCATCCTCAATCTTCTCATTCAATGGTTATCTTTCCCTTACTTCGCTCCTTATTTTCTTCTTCTTTTCCCACTTCGACCCAATATCAGTCAATGTGCCTTCCGCGCAGTTTGTAGTTCACCTTTCTTCCTTAATCTTCACTTTATTCCATAACCAAGGGCCAATAGGCCCCCAACACTCACATGTGACTCATCCCGAGGCACTGGAGGTATGAACCTTCTGTTTCTCTTCATCTTCAGACTGCGCTAAGCAACCTATGCTCTTTGTTTTGTTCCTCCCTTCCTTGTGCAAACTATATTTTCTGTGTCTGGTACCTAGTTTCAACTGCACCTGGTACCTAGACCCTTCTTCTTATGCTTTTACTAAGAGCTGCGAGGCAGCTGGTTGTCATAGTACAATTTCAATCAGCTCCCATTTACCAAACCTTCCTTCCATTCTCCCTTCAAAGTATTCAACTGTGCAACTCCTCCTTCTGTAACATAGGCAACCTCATATGGCCCAAGCCAATGTATCCTGAACTTCCCTAGATGCTTCATGAACTTGTTTTCATATACCAATACCATATATCCTTTCTTAAAGTATTTCTTCTTGATATGTCTGTCATGGTAGGCCTTTTCTTATTCCTTCTATACCTGCTGGTGAAATCCTGCAAGGAATCTATCTTCTTCTAGTTCTACCAATTGTGCAAGTCTGTCTTGCACAGTGCCTATGTCATCCATATCTGTAAATGATGCAATTCTTAAGCTAGGAACTAAATATTCCATAGGTACGACTTCTTTGAGACCATAAACCAACTTAAAGGGAGTCTGCATTGTTAACTTCTTGCAAGTGGTTATATAGGCCCATAATATTGTTGGTACTCTCAAATCCCAATCATCCTTGTTCACACTACAAATCTTCATCAGTGTTGTCTCCAAGATCTTATTAAAAGCTTCGACTATACCATTGGATTTGGGTGGTAAGGTGTACTCTTTTAATGATGAACCTCAAATTCCTAAGTCAAGGCTTCAATAGTTTTATTAATAAAATGAGTACCTTGATCACTCATAAGGATCTGTGGGCATCTGAACCTTGTTATTATGTCCTCAAATATGAATCGTGCAGTTGTAGTTTCACTATAGTCCTTGATTGCTCTTGCTTATGCTCATCTGGTCAAATACTCTGTCACAGTGATGATGTATTTGGCTCATGTGCACTTTCCTAGTGGGTTGATAGGTCCTATGAAATCAATTGCTCATTTCTCAAATGCCTTCAAATTTGGTTGAGGTGTTAAAGGAATCTCATCTCTTTTGGAAGGTTTCCCAACTCTTTGGCATACATCACAAGCTCTACAGTATTCCTTAGCATATTTGTGTAAAGTGGGCCACCAAAGGCCAGCTCTAAGAACCTTTTGTGATGTTTATTTTCCTACATAAGGTCCTCCTACGATGCCTTCATGTGATTTTTCCAGAATCAATGGTATTTTTTCCTCCATAATGCATCTCCTTAGGATCTCATCAGTTCCCATATTATATAGTTGTCCAGCTATAAGTGAAAAGTATGCAACTCAAACTACTAGTTGTTTCTTCTGAATGACTGTATATTTGCGAGGTGACATTCCTATTGACGGGAACTGAACTATCTAGGAAAAGTGATCATCAACCTTTCTGATGGCCAGCAACTATGCATCTGGTAGTGTATCCTCCAAACTTGTAGGTTCCTCTCCATGTTCTAACCTAGACAAGTGGTCAGGACCCTTGTTCATTCTTCTTGTCTTGACCACAATCTCAAAATCATATTCCTGGAATAACAGTAGCCATATGCATGTTCTTCCCCCCAACACTAGTTTTTTGACTAGGTATTTCAATGTAGAGTGATTAGTGAACATCTTAAAGTGTCCTCCCAACAAGTAGTGACGAAACTTATGCAACGCATACACCATGGCTAAACCTTCTCTCTCAGTGGTAGTGTAATTTATCTCAGTTGTGGATAGCTTCCTACTAGAAAAGGATAACGGATGGTCAATATCTCATGCTCCTTGTTGTGCTAACACTACTCCTAATGTAATAGATGACGCAACGACGTGCACATGGAATTCCTTACTCCAATCTGGGAAAACCAGAATGGGCACAGTGACCTTTTTTTTTCCAGTGTGTTGAAGCTTTGTTGACATTCCTCTGACCATTGGAACTGAAAATATTTCTTTAATAACTTCTTCATAGGTGTTGTTATCTATGCATATCCCTTGATGAACTTTCTATAGTATCATGTATGTCTAAGCGCAGTGCGCAACTGTCTAACCAAAGTAGGAGGAGGTAGATCAACAATGATGGAAATCTTGGAAGGATCTACCAACAACCCTTGATTACACACAACATGGCCTAGCAGCACTCCAAAGGGTGAAAAGAAGATGCACTTCTTCAGGTTTAGGGAAATCAGAAATTGCTTTCACTTATCCAACATTAGTCTTAAACATTCAATATGATTTTTCAAAAAGCTAAAAACAGTCCAATTATCAAAATATGCTTCCAAAAATTTATGTAAAAATTCCTTGAATGCTTCGACCACCACCCTAGAAAAGATGGTTGGTGCATTCTTCAGTCTGAAAGGAATCACTATGTACTGGTAGGATCCCCATTCTATTGCAAATGTGGTCTTATGTCGATCTTCCTTGGAAATCCCGATCTAGTGATAACCTGGAAATCCATCTGTGAAGGAGTAAACTTCCTGTCCTCCCACATTATCCAACATTTCATCAGTAAATGATGTAGGGAAGGGATCATGTAGACATGCATCATCCAGTTTCCTCAAGTCTACATAGATTCAGATCTCTCCTGTCTTCTTATCTTGGACAACCATAGGGATAATCCATTCTGACTCTTCAACAGGTTCTATGATTCCTTCTTCCAACATTTTGTCTAATTCAATATTGACTTTCTGCTTATATTTGGGATTCAGTATGTAAGGTCTCTACTTGAATGGCCTTGCATCTGGTTTCAAGGGGATATTCATCTCTCCCATGGGCCCTTTAATTCCCTTCGTGTCCGTAAACTTGGTTGGAAACAAGTCCTGATACTCATGCAATAGTTTTGTGATCTTGTCAATAGTGGCATCATCCCAATAATCTCCAACGTTTGTGATCTTAGGTGCTTGCTTTGTTCCTATATTAACTTTCATGATTTTGATTGGCTGTCCAATAAAAGGTAGTTCGACTCCTGGTCCTTCTACGTCTCGTTGTCCTTCTGTCTCTGCGATGATCACATTCCTAGGATCATCGTCTTCATCAACATTGATATTGTAACAAGCTTGCAATTTCTAAAGTGGTGTGGTCCATTCATCTTATTCTTTCTCCGAAGGGAGGTTAGGTCCCTCCTCAAAGAATTTCTATCTTACAACTTGTAAAGCTTGATCTACTGAGGGGTACTGACTTTCAAATAAAAATGTAGCTGCAAAGTTCTGAATCATACCGTGTTGGATTACTAAGAGGGGGGGTGAATCATGCATAGCATAATTATAATATGTTTTCT
This sequence comes from Picea engelmannii, assembly GCA_009831015.1. Lineage (NCBI taxonomy): Eukaryota > Viridiplantae > Streptophyta > Pinopsida > Pinales > Pinaceae > Picea > Picea engelmannii. Next base: position 144,594 of record ML779442.1, on the reverse strand, counting down.
TCAAATGTTATATCAATGTAGAATTATCATCCAATAATGAGCAGTAATAAATAAACAATCACACACATACACAGTACACCAGTGTTTTACATGGAAACCCAAATCGAGAGAAAACCATGAAATGTTTTTTCTTATATGTCTTGAAGAATTACATTCATTTGAAGCACCAACTTCCTTTGTTTTCTAGCTGCAACTAGAAGGAGGCTCCAACCCCCTAGTTTCTCAGGCTACAACATGAGGGAAGCTCCAACTCCCCAAATCTCTGGCTACAACCAGAAGGAGGCTACAACCAGAAGGTGGCTACAACCACATGTCCTTGCCCCATCCAACCTCCCTTAAGTAGAAGTATAATGATGGAACCACTACCACACTATCACTATGAGATATACCGTTGTAAACCTGTACCAATAAATCTAAACCATGCATCAACCTGTAATCAACTTGTACCATAAACAAGTGCATCAACCATGCACCAACCTGTACCAAACGACCTGTAATCAACCTGTACCATAAAAAAGTGCATCCAACCATGTACCAAGTATGTACCAATCATGTGTCAACTACTCATCAATTATGACTTATCAATATGTACCAACATCATCAACTATACACCTTATGTATGTGCCAACTCATCAACTACTTGTCTCAACCATGTACCTCAACCAAAATCCCTCATCAATTTCATCATCCAAATCTGATTTGTAGCTCTGTAATAGACCTGGTGTATATGATCACATTCCTACAAACCTTCCTTAACT
>ML779442.1:124968-143786 GCA_009831015.1 Picea engelmannii | reverse complement strand
ACTAGCATTTTCATCAAACGTTTCTTTAGTCTCACATGCCTAGTTTTGGATTAGTCAACAACCCTAACTTGAAGTAATCATAACTTTGTACTTGTAATGTATAAATATATGAAACTGATACACAATTTTCTTCAATGTGTTTTGTGTAATTCCTCCAGGTTTCACTACTTGGAACCTCTCAGAAAAGGATTTATAGCAAAAATGGCATACCTTGCTGAATTTTGGCTTATTCTAGAGAGCGACCTTGTAGAGAGTGCCCCGCATGAAATATTTTTTGACTTGATCTGAAACTATTACACAACATACTAAATAATGTAACCTACGAACACATTTGGTATTATTGAATTTGGATCTTTTATGAAGACGTTATGACATTTTTAACCAAAACACATGTTTTTGACTAGTTTCGGGACTAGCCACAAACCCTATTTTCCACGGAGTGTAACTCAAAAAATACAATGACCCACAATCCGAATGTTTTACCACAGATACTTGGATAGTTTTTCTCAATGGAATAGAAATTTCATGGTCTGAATCATTATAGAAATTTTTTTATAGTGAAAATGGTGAGATGACCTGTAAATAACATACCTTAGAAAACACCATCAAAAGAATTTATCCTTCCTTGCATTTCGGCCTTGTTTTCTTCACCTTCCCTTATAAATTTGGCTTAGATATCCTTGATTACCTCATACACCTATAGATATTCAATATTCTCAATTGTGATTAAAATGAGAGAGCCTTGCCTCTTATTTATACTCTCCAAGTAGCTTCCTTAAAAACATCTTCTAGGTCACTTGGCCCCACTTTCCTTATTTTAGGGTTAACCCACTTCTAATTTATCCATTAAATTTATTATTGAAATAATTTATTTTTTATTCACTTTGAATTATAATACACTCATTACTTCATTTTATTATTTACCTTTTAAAATCTCTTAAACCACTTTGACTACTTTGACCTTTTGGGGCTTCTAGATGACATCTGAGGGTCCTCCAACTTCGTAAGGCCATAACTCTCAAACCGTGAGGAGTTATGTGACGTTCCACATACCACCAGAAATGGAATGACATGTAATATCCATATAGAATATTATTATCTGAAAATATATCATAACTCATACCTTTATCCATCAAACAAACTTGGGTCCATTACCCAAACCTGGGGTCTCCAACTTATCATGGCCATAACTCTCTAACCGTGAGGAGTTATGTGATGTTATGCATACCACCGGAAATGGAATGACAAGAAATATCCATCTAGGATAGTTTCCCTAACAAATTCATTTTCCTTCCTCTCATTATTCCAAAATTAAGCATGGGTTCTCTTACCTCGCAAAGCGTCTTCCCGTGAGGGATTTCACCATAAGGGGACCACTTTGGATTTCATCCATATTTACTTCTTATAAACCATGAAAAAACAATAATGACTCATATTTACATCAAAAAATCTTAGGTCCATTACCAAAACCTTTTTTCTACGAGGTTTTCTTCATGGGTTGACATCAATGACAACCAACCTTAATCAACATACCATACCAATCTGAAGTGGTGAGGCGAGTTCTGCTTGAAGATACCAATTAATAGGCGTTGTGTCCAAAGTATTGATGAATTTATGCACCCACTGCTCTTGAGGGATGTTTCTCCAGGCCTCCTCTCAACTTCTTACATGTTCCTTCGGACAAATTTGACCTGCGTATCTAACCTCGCACCCTTCGGCTTGTTCTGAAAATCTCACTGTCATCAAAGTGTGAAATTGCACCCAGTCCATGATGTTCTTCTTATGTGTTCCCCACCATCTTGATGGCATTGATTTTAAAGCTTCATCCAGTGCCAATAGTCACTGTTGTACTGGTACAATTTCTTCAAATTCTTATAAGAATGTTTCTAAATGATTTAAACCATCAAATGTGGGTAGATTGCTTACTTCTGTGTCAATCCAACAAACTTCCCTGGTCAATATAGAACACCTTCTCGTAGAAACTTCATACATTTTGTTCTGCCAGTTCTCTAGTGCTTCTTCTGAATCTGATGAGCATGCGTTGTCACTTCGCCAGCTTAAGTTCCCATCTATTGTAGGATTAATGTAATCTTGTTGTCTTGTTGTCAATTTATATATGTTCTCTATTTCATAAGCAAAGTCTTCTTCTCTGATGGGTTATGTGTATATGTGACCTTCATCGGGATCTAGAGGTGAAATGACCCTAAGGCCATCACCTTCGAATGTCATTATTATTTTATTTAAGTCAACAACAGTGGAATTGTTGAAATCCCAGTCAATTCCTAACAGTGCAGGATAAGGACAGCTATCATCAACTATCTCAATCACCATGAAGTCCGCAAATGTCCTTACCCCGTCAATTTCCATAGGGACATGCTCTAGTCTCCCAAAGGGGCTTACTACTTGTTGATTATCCATCCTAAGCCTGATAGGGGAATAAATTAACTTAGGTTTTCCCATCAGTGCCCGGGTCTTCTTTGTCATAACATTGACTTCTAACCCTAAGTCGAGGACCACATAATCTATGTCATAATATCCAATCTAAGCATTAAGGTGTAGTTCCTTATTTTTCCTTCTCTTTTTGGATACTTGATGTACTTCTTTATTCAGCAAAGGAGCTATCCTACCTATCTCATATTGTTTGATCAAATTTTGTAGCTCTTGTACAACTCTTTCATCCTTAATCATATTAATGCAAGTACATAAGAATTCCATAAGCTTTCTTACCTATTTTTCTTCTCCAGGTGATGCAGAATGATCAAATGCCAAAGGCATTCCACATTCTCTCACTTCTGGTTGTGTCTTTGATGAAGAAGCGTGATCTCTTCCAAATTCTTTTATTGCCTCTTCAAATGTCTATTTTTCTTCCCTCGGATCAAACACTCATGTCTTCTCTATATCTCTTCTGACCCTTGATTCTTCTGTAGTCTTTTATGGAGTCACTTTGTCTTCTCCTATAACAACACCTCCTCTAGTGATAACAGTGACTATGGGATCCTCTCTACAAGGTTCTGTTGAGATGAGTTGTACTTGTTGGTTTCCTCCTCATCTCTCCTGAAGCTTGGCTAACAGCACAAGGCAATATTCAATGACATGTTCAAATGAGTTACAGTAGCTGCAAGTGGTACAAGGGTTCTGACAGTCCCTCGCCAAGTGACCTAGTTGTGCGTAGTTATAACAAATGATCTGACCTCGACCTTGACCCATGCCTCTTCCTCGTCCTCTTCCTCTGAATCCACCGCAAGGGTTGAAGTTTCCTCTTCCTTGAGAGTTAAACTACGTAACATTTCATTCCTATTGTACTTCTCCTTGAATCCTATATGTATCTCTTGATATTTCATGCAATAATTCATAAACCCTACAGTCTTTCTCATCGTGCCCCACAAATTTACAGAATGTATAGTAAATGTTTGTAGGTGTCTGAACATATTTTTTCATGTAATTGAATTCACCAAGGCAATGTCTATTTCTACATACCTCACATCAGGGTAGAGTAATCTTCTTCAAAAGGCTCAGATCCCCAGAAGCCAAGTACTCATGGAATAGGGGACAATGCTCCTTATTGTGGCCTTCTGATTCACATTTGATACACCAGATCTCGTCTCTTTTATCTTTTACCTTGTCTTTCTTCATATCTTCGACCTGCAGAGATAAGCTAGTTACTTAACTCAAAATTTGACTCATACCTGAGCTGGATTCTCCCACAGGGGTCGATTCTAGTTTCATGGAGATCTCCAGTGCCTCAGCCTGCGAAGCAACCTTCTATTCAATCAGAGGAACTCTGATGTGTGGTAGGAGGGAAACAATGGACCATTCCGTATTCTGCTCATTTGGGATCTGAAAACTCAATCGACCTGTTAAGGTCTTAAACCTCTAATCAAACTCCCAAATAGGTTCAACTACTTTCTGTTTGATTTCTTTCAGTTTTGTAATGCATTGTGACTCCAACTTGGGTTTCTTGAATTTTGCACTCAACGCTATCTTGATCTCATTCATTGGTTTAGTTTGTACAACTCTGTTAACAAAATTCATGTACCAGCTCAGTGCGCGGTCTCTCAAGGTAGTACTAAACTGATCTCTCTTAATTGCTTCATCATTGACTTGACTAATACTCCATACAACCTCGCATAAGAACCAGTGCTAATCAGCATCTTCAGATCCATCTCCTCTAAAGATAGGTAGCCTCATTTAATTTGCCATAGATCTTCCTAGCTTTCTTGACTGAGTATGTACTGAACTATTGGTAACAGTTCTCTAAGTGCTCTGGTAACTCTGACTACTCTGGTTACTTAATGTTGCTAAAACAACAGGAGGAGTAATAGTACTTACTTCGATAGTGAATGCAGTTCCTAAAGTTTCTGCTCTTCTCGACCAGGTTCTTCAGTCTTCTCTTCCTATGCTCCAATGGATCCTGACTGTTCCTCGTTCGATAGATCTTCTTCTTCTCCACTGTAGAACCCTTCGTCTTGTGCTAGTGGTTTTTGTCTCTTCTCAAACATGTTTACTAGAGGAACTTTTCTGAAGGTTCTTCCACTACGTGTATGTCCCATCTTTGTGTCATTGTCGTTGTCTAAGTCTTTGAATATTATCTCTTCAATCCAACCAATTATTGTATCTTCAATATGTTCTTCTCATGCAATAGCATCTTGATGTTCAACTTCAAAAAGTGTAAAAGTTTTCCTCTAGGTCCTTTAAAGAAATACCTCTTTGCTTGGATATATGACTCTACTTTGTCAATAGAAAACTCGGTAATGTAACCTTCAATAGTGTTATCAAACAGGTGGTCTACTTCTCTTGACATGACGTTATCAACTCTCTTAACCTTCGTGATCAGCGTCGACGTCCAAACCACAGGTGGCCTAAATATGATCTCAAACTAGGTATCTGCTAGTCTGGATAACAACTCGTATAGCTCTTTATGAATTCCTCCAAATAAAATCTCGTGTATATCAGTAAAGATATACCTTCCCAACCAATCCTCTGTGCTAATATTAGGGTTCTTATTTTGAGCCTCAGCAAAGTCCTTTTATTGTTCTTCTATCCACTTTTGAATCTTTGTCTTCGATGGAAACCACCTTGGCACTCCCTCAAGAAGATCCATGTCCTAGAAACATAACCATTTGTTGGCACAGGGGCAGACCCAGGGTTCAACTCTAACAGCGTACCAACAAGCCCTAACTATGGGCCCTTTCGGCAACACCTGTGAAGAAGATGCAGTCTCACCCGAAGTAGTGATAGGGAGTTGTAGGACACAGGTGTCTACAACTAGAGGAAATGCAAGTGGATTCAAAGGAACAACACACAACAACCTAGTTATTCTTTATCTCCCTTATGCCTACTACGTGAGCTATGTCTCAGATCTAACACAATGATGCAATAAAAGAATAACAGAAAGAAAAAGAACATGGCATCAATCACACAAAACAACAAGATATATGTGGTTCACCCTCTCCCTGGAGCTATGTCCAAAGAACTGTGTTTCTTGATATTATGTGAAAACATACAGTTCTATATACGCACTTAGCTTGAAAATATCTCTCTCTTTCTCTCCTCTCTGAGCACCCAGCTGCAGGGTTGATCTTCGCACCCAAATGAATATCTTAGAATACAGACTCTCTCTCGATACAATACTTCTCTACACAACAATACTCACTCTCTTAATCCACAATGATAAACTCATAATCAACAACAATCGAACAACCAAAAAACTGATCCATCCCAGGTCCTCTAGACCTTTATTTATACATTACAATGACAAAAATTTTAGGCGTCAAAACCCTAGATACCAAAACCCTAGGTCAACTTTACCCGCGTTTTCAAGGCTTCTCCAACCTGTCATTCCTTCTTTCCCATGAGGTGCTCCAAAGCACTCGTCGATGTCTTCTTTCACTTGTTGAGTTGTCCACGATCTATCTTCCTTGTTGATCTGTCATCCTTGATCTTCTCGTTCAACGGCCAGCTTTCCCTTACTTTGCTCCTTCTTTTCTACTTCTTTGACCACTTCGACACAATATCAGTTAATGTTCCTTTCGCGCAGTTCGCATTTCGCCTTTCTTCCTTAATCTTCGCTTTCTTCCATAACCAAGGGCCAACAATGTCTTCAAACAGAAATTTTGAAACAACTTGCTATGTGGCTCGAGTGAGTGCCTTATATTCAACCCATTTAGTCATATAATTTGTGCAAACCAGTATGTAATGTTCCTGATTGGATGGAGGATTTATGGGCCCAAAAAAATCAAGAGACCATATTTCAAATGGCTCTATCACAAGTTGGCATTGCAATGGATTTTCATCTAAATCTATTAGGCTGGAACATTCTCTGACAACTATCAGATGTTTTCACATACTTTTTAGCATCCTGGAACAAAGTTAGCCAGTAATACACCATTCATAGTATCTTGTATCCAATTATTTTATCAAAAAATTGGCCTCCACAAGGCCCATCATGACAATCCTTTAAAAGGTCGTATACTTAATCTTCTCTTACACACCTTCTTATCTCAAAATCTGGTCTAGTATGAAAGAGATACCCACCTATCCAATTGTACCTTGTTCATTAAATACTTAATAACAGAGTGATCAATATGTACAAAAGTAGGATAAAATGTAATGTAATGTTAGAATTTGTTGATGGCATAAACTACTACAATAAATTATTTTTCAGTGATTGTGTAATTCAGTTTAGCAGGGGTCATTTTCTTACGTATATATTAAATAGCATATTGATTGTGATCTTCATGTTGTTCCAAAACTACTCCAATTGCAGTGTCTAAATCATCTAATGAAATATGGAAAGTAAAATCCCAATTGGGTCCTCGTAATATGGGGGTTGTGGCCAATATTTTCTTTAATTCTTTAAAATCAAACTGAAAACTATCATTCCATATAAATTCATCATCTTTCATTAACATAATCCACTGTTTTTAGAGTTGTTTCAGCTATAACTATTCCAATCAATGTTTCTTGTGTGATTTCTTCTTGTTTTGTCTCATCCATCACATTATCTAGAGTTTGGTAAGCTTCTTAGGTTACATCCATTGGGTCACTGATATAAATGTTGATTGTATCATCCTTTGTCTCATTTTTAAAACTAAGAGATTTCCCTATAGTAAGCAGAGGTTGAACATCCCCTTCCTCGCAATCAACCCAAAAAGGATTTTCAATTTCCATACTTGGTTTAGCAGAAGGGTAAAGGGTCATCTTCTTTGTGTCATATCCATTATAAATTATCATAGACCATGTTCTACATCCAATATAAGCATCATTTGTGGCCAACCATGGCCTTCCCAAGATCATTGGATGTCCCCCCAACTGTTTTTTTAGGGATTCCAGTGGATTTCATGTTTGTATGCAAAAACAATTAAACCTACAGTCCTCGTCTATATAGCAATGAAACATTGTGGCAAATATAACATTCTCGTGGAAAAAAAAAACATTTGTGTTTTTCCATGAACATCCATCTATACGGCGATGAAAATTCATGGCAAATATAACATTCTTGTGGAAACAAAAAAAATTCATTTTTTTTTCCATGAACATCTGTCTATATAGCGACGAAAAATTGTGGCAAATATAACAATCTCATGGCAACAAAAACTTTTCATTTGTGTTTTTCCATAAACATCCGTCTATATAGCGACGAACAATCATGGAAAATATATCATTCTCATGGAAAAAAAAAATCATTGTGTTTTTCCATGAACATTTATCTATATAGTGACGAACAATCATGGAAAATATAAAGTTCTTTTTGCAACAAAAAATTTGCATTTGTGTTTTTCCATGAACATTCGTCTATATAGAAATGAACAATCGTGGCAAATATAACGTTCTCGTGGCAACAAAAACAGAGCATTTGTGTTTTTCCATGAACATCTGTCTATGTAGCGACCAAACATCGTGGAAAATATAACATTCTCATGGCAACAAAAACGGATGTGTGTCGCTATATAGACGGATGTGTGCCGTTATATAGACGAATGCTTGTAAAAACAAAATTGATGTAGCAAATTCTTATCAAAGGAATGACATGTGGCAGACATATTTCATGGATATTGCCACAATTATTTCTTGGTCCTCGATATAGAAACGAAAAATGATCCACGAAAAATAACACCCATTTTCGTGGAAATTTCAACGAACAAGTGTCGCAATAACAACGAAGAAGTGTCACAATAGCAATGAAAACACGTGGCAAATTTGGTCATATTTAGTATTTCCTGTGGGTATCCATGCTTTGTCCCATTGTGTCCCATGGATGTATGCTCCCTTATAGTACTACAACCTATGGATGCCTTCAGTAAATCCCTAGTTCAGTACCCAAAGTGTCGACCCTTCATACCTGCAACTTTGTCGTTGCTTCAAACTCATTGATATAGATTTGTCAATGATACCTGCCCATAAGAATTCACAAAAATAGATATTCAATGTGCTCAATAGGTGTTAATAGGAGACCCTTTCTCTCTTATTTATACTCTCCAAGTAGCTTCCTCAATGGGTTACCTTCTAACTAACTTTACCCAATACAAGGCTAACCCACTTTTAACAACTTTTTCCACTTACAACCACTTTATCCACAAATAGTAAACTCACCACTTCTAGTTGCAACTAATTTATTTTTAATTATTTTCTTTTCGCAACAACTTAACTCATGATCAACTCCTAGTTACAACCACTTTGACTAGTAAAATTCTTCTAGGCATTTCTAGAATAAATTGACTTCTTTGACCTTCTAGGGGCCTCTAGATAACTCATGACGGTTCTCCAAATTCACAAGGCCATAACTTTCTAACAGTGAGGATTTATGTGATTTTATACATATCACCGGAAATTGCATGACATGTACTATTGATATATAATATCCTTACCTAAAAATACAATGTTCTTCATACCTTTATACCTCAAACAAACTTTAGTCCCTTAACCATACTATTGGGGCTACCATAATTTACTATCGAGCTTGCTTCAAGGGTTGACATCAATGACAACCAACCCAATTAATCAATATTCACGTATGCACATTTATTCTATTAATTTGCATTCACATTGTTCTTTAATTACATTATTTAGCATGCAATGTATGTCCACTATAGGAACACCTTATAGTTTCATTTTCGTATTTATTGAAAATTGATTTGTTCGTGATTGTTCACAATCATTTACATGTAGTATTTAAAAGCACAATCACGTCATCTTTTATCATGAAAAAAGAGCATCCCTGCTCATTTATTCTTTCATCAATTTATACTAGATTTTCCTGGGGGGGTGGAACACATCCCCTTCAAGCTATTATTCAAAAAAAAAAATCACAACTCTTCAAAATAGAGTCATCCATGCATCCATGGTATTTATTCTATCCTGGCAAGTGCAATTCTTTCCTTACATTTCACTTATTCAGGAAGTCACATCGTGCCTTTAGTATACATATACTCATACATCATACATGTGCATCACTTGCACATTTTATATCATTCATTCATATATATTGGGTCTTAATATCAGTCTTCATACCAAGTTACCTTATAATGCATTAAATCCATGCACTCAAGCATATACAAACATAGATAAATATTCAGGATGTAAGTTCACCGCTTACACCTTTTTCCATGTCATTCACACATGTGGACATTTCAAATTCCATATCCTCTCTCCCAGAGATATTAAAATCATCCTTATGACAAGTCTCATATGAATCCTCAACATTATATTGTCCTCTCTGTTGAGATCTTGCAGTCATTCACGTGGCAAGTCTTGCAGACATATTTATCATTATGTTTCCCTTTCTACATGACAACAACCAACGAGAAAAAACTCTTTCCTCAACTGTTATAAAATCATTTCACAAACTAGAAATACGGTCTGGGAAATTTCAACAATGCCCAAGACAAGAAGACAACCAATCTAGCTTCGCTTCATGCCTCAAACCATTCTTCGTCAACATGCCTTTTTATCAAGGGAATCCTTTTTTAGATTCCCACTCACTGCTACTTGAGCATGCCAATCCATAACTATATGGATACCATCCACCTATGGATGTCAACCTGACCCATTAGTCATCAAGAAGTGCCCCAACACTTCCTTTACCACATTTGGGATCAACATTTCATTAACCATTCTACCTTATCCTCATAGTGCAATAATATCATCAACATTTTACTTATGCTTCTATAATCAGATCATCACTAACCATATGATATATGACAATGACATCACCATATTTTAGATCCAATGACAGACTACAATAAGTCTATATGCATGTTATATGCATGCTAAAACTTTTCCATATGCATTCCAGTGTATCCTCGTGCACCAAGCATTTTACCCATGCCTACAATGCAGACGTATTCCACTTGCTTACCTCTTGCATTCTTGTGCATAGACACACCCTTAATTTAATATGGATATACACTCCCTTAGCACAACCATGAGATTTTGAACTTTCCCATGTCACTTCACTTCTTCCATGAGGGTTATTCTCAGTCCATAGGACTCCTTTTTACTTTGAAAAATTGGGATTATCCCAATAGCATGTTTTCAATTATGATAGGTCAAGTAAGATGACCTCACATATTTCCACAAGTCCTCTAGACATGGGGAATTATACTCACAGGATCTAATCTCTTATATAATAAGAAATTGTGATTACCAGAGGCTTTGTAAGACCACATTTGTAGGAAACCTTGCAACCTATTCAGTACATTCCCTCCTAAGTTAGACTCAAGAATCCCTATAACAGGTTATATGCCATTCACATCCAAGTATTTTTATTAGTGCCCATCAACATAATCCTACTTCTATATGAGTGGTTATCATTCTCCCAAAGCATCGATATGATTCTTCTGCTGCAATCTAGCATGATTCAATTATTTTGTTGAGTAAATTCTCAACAAAATTTCAATCCGCAATCCTTTTCCTCAAGGAGATTATGCAGATAATATCCTCCTTGTAGTAAACACTTTCAACATAATCATCTTAGCCTTGGTAAACTAGTTTCATGATTGTTATTTGTCCCATCCATGCCTATGGTTTGAATCATGACCCGATATATAGGGTAGGGTAGGGTTCCCTCCCCCTTAAAAATTGTCCAAGAAAAAAAAATTTGTTCAACTCTTTTGTGAGCCCAAGCAGGGCAAGTGTTGTTTCCTACTCTGATACCACTCTGTAACACACCCAACCCCCTAAGTAATTTTCTAACGTATGGGGTATTAAATTTTTCATTTTCCTCAATCATCTCAAAGCCTCCTCTAGAAGATACCATCGTCTTTTGCTCATCAAGAGATTTCCAACAACTATGGTCGTGCTCAGAACTGAGCTTTGGATCCAAAGTTACAACTTCCTAAATTTCCTTAAACCCTCATTGGTCCAAAACTGCTCACTACCATGTGGCCTCCTATTACTTTCTCCATATGATGTTGTTAGGGACCTAACCCCTCACGTAGGTAGAATAATATATTTCCATGTAATAAAGGTCAATATTAATAAGGCCTAGAAATAAGGAAGAATAAATCAAATGTAAGAAGACCTAATAGAAGCTTTCGCTTCTAGAAGGATCTTCCTCTAGATTGTTCTTTTGGATAGACATATTTAGTATAAATAGGAGTAGATGGTATGAGAAGTTTTGTCTTTGATATTATTGTAATAGAGCTCTGCTTTGCTTAAGGTTACCCCCTCGAAGAGGCAAGTGAAAATTTCTCTCAGTAATCAAAGTGCTCTTTCTGGCGTTATTCTGGTATCATTGTGGTATTCTTCTGGTCATATAATTGTTTGTCTACTATTTCTTGCTAATTATTTATGTTTTTCATACTATTTTATATTTGGATTATTACAAATGGTATCAGAGCACATTCCTTGGTAGAAAATTGTGGGTTAAATTTTTTTCAAGGTAGAGATGTATTCCGATGTCTTAAAGCTACAAAGATCTGTCATTACGTGCATAAACCCATGGTTGGGGATTCATAAATGCAGGAAATACAAGTGGTACTTAAGCACACATTTATTTTACACCCTTGTAACCCATGTTTCTACACCTTTGATTGGTAGCACATCTGACATCACATGTATACGGATCAACCTAGATCTCTTGAAGCCCTCCATAGATAAACCGATCATCCGCCTGACTGTTATAGCGCCACCGAGAAAAAAAATCATGAAGATACTCTCTAGTACCTGGGTAGTAGGGTAGTATGGCTAAGGGAATAGTCTAGCCTCCTTAGTTGGTGCCCTGAGATATTGGGCCAAGTACTACTGTTGGACCCCGCACGTATATCAGAGATCTATAACACAGGGAAAACCCTTGTTTGTAGAACTCGTGAATACCCTAACCCTTGGGACGGAAACAAAAATAGAACAGAAAAGATCTGTTGTCACACAACTGTATCTCTTGCATTTGGGTTGTGAAATTACTACACATTTCTTTCTGTTAAGCATTTGGCCATTTCGTCACTGCAATATTCTTCAGATCAGAGTATAACTCCGCAGGAGTAAAAAAAAAAATGGATACTGTTGGCACCATTATTTGAGACTTATCCCATTGGATTCCTCTCTTCTCCCTTATTGCATTCATACCTATCATTTTTCAACAACAAAATATTTCTTGTGGACCCAATCCCCTTCCAACACCCTTATTCGATTTTTACCCCATTGGATCCTATTGGCATCATTATTTGAGACCTATCCCATTGGATTCCTCTCTTCTCCCTTATCACAGTCATACCTATCATTTTTCAGAAAAAACAAATTCTCGTGGAACCGACCCCATTCTAACACCCTTATTTGGGTTTTACCCCATTGGATTCCACTCTTCACCCTGATCATTGTCATACACTTCAACCATAACCCAATTTTTGTGTGGTCCCACCCGCCCCTTTTCATGTTCCCTCTTCATCATGGCCCACACCCGTATCCAAGACTTGGAAGCTCGCTTCAATTCCTTGCACTCTAATTTCATAAAAGCCCAACATGAAGTGAGATAGCTTAGTGCCAAAATTTCCACCATCAATAAAAACATGCATTCCTCCATCGACGCCAAAATTGTTGGAAGATTGGTTGTTGTCATTGATGTCAACCCTAGTCATTGGTTTTGGACCACAAGATTGATGAAGGTATTTGGACATGAATGACAATGCACATGTAGATAAAACACCCATGGATGGATAGTATACATCATGTTGTTTCCCATGGTATGTGTCACATCATGTGCATCCTCATGGTTGAGGAGAAATGAATTTTTGAAGATGACAAAGTGAATTGAAGAAGGAAATACAGGTCGGCCTTGAAGACAATTAAAGAAAAGAATTACAAAATAAGAAAGTGTCAGGTTAGTCCTAATGTTAAAATAAAGTGACATAAATGGTATAAATACATATCATTATACATTCATTTTACACACAAGTCGAATTTCAGAGGAAATCGGAAGTAAAGAAGTCTGGATTTCAAGGGAGGATGAAGTCTTTTGGTGATGTGTTCTAAGGTATGTTATTTACAGGTCATCTTACCATTTTCTCTATAAAAATTTTTATAGAACGATTCAGATGGTGAAATTGATATGGTATTGATAAGACATATCAAGTTACATGTGGTAAAAAAATCAGCTCTTTGTTCTCTACAATTTTGGAGATACACTCTGTGGAAGATAGGTTGTTTGACTAGTCCTGAAGCTAGTCAATAAACAAGTGATCTGGGTAAAACAGTCATAAATTTTTCATAGAGAATTTGAATGAAGTGATACCGATTTCATTGAAAATATTATAGACTATAGTTTCTTGTGTGCGAGTTTCAGAATCTGATGTTAAATATTGAGCGCAGGGCATTCTGTACAAGTTCACTCTCTTGAATAAACTACAATTGAACAAGGTCTACCATTCTCTCTGTAACTTATTTTTGGGGAGGATTCAAGGAGTGAAACTTGGATAAGTTTCAGAGAACACGTTGAGTAATATTATCTACAGGATCACAGTATTCCAATAATTGAATAATTTTAGAAGTTGAAGAAGTCTCATGAAGCATTATCAAGTTCTATGTGATGGTTGGTTGATGGTGATGATTTAATGTAAATTTTTATTATCTCTCATATATTCTTGGGTGGAAGGAAGGGGAAAGGATGGAGAGGTAAAACCTCTCTTGATATTTTAGGATTGTATCTTCCTCTTGGAGGTTTATCCCTCCCTTTACATTTGGAAGTTGTAGCTATCTTTGGAAGTCATTACTTCCCTTGAAAAATAACTATTGATTATTTCTCATATATTGTGCATGGTGTAGTGTGGTGTATTGGTGTAGCTCTTATACTATTGTTCATTTCTCATTGGATATAATTGAATGGTTTAAGTATAAGTTGAAAAAGGTTTTAAATTGTACTTTATACTGATTCACCCCCCTCTCAGTATCAACAATTGGTATCAGTGCAAGTTGCCTTCAGAACATTTTAACCACTGGAAGGAAAATCCTAAGCAGAGATGGATGACCATGAGCACATTTCAAATGGGATTCAAAGATTTGATGGAATAAATTATGAATACTGAAATGATAGAGTGAAAATTTACCTAACATCTTTGGGAGTATACATTTGGTACTCAGTTGTAAATGGCTATGTAATCCAAAATAATGCTCCAACAGATCCAAATGAGAAGAAACTTATGAGTTGTAATTCAAAAGCTAGACATGTTATTCTAGGAGAATTGGCACCAACCATTTCTATCAAAGTGATGGGCTGCAACACTTATATAGAGGTATGGGACAAACTCAAGAGTATCTATGAAGGTGATCCAAAATTTAAGCAGGTCAAGCTTCAATGACATAGAGCAGAATTTGAAAATTTGAAGATGAATGAAAAGGAATATATTGAAACCTATTTTATTAAAGTTGATGAAGTTGTTAATGCTATCAGAGGATTAGGTGAAGAGCTCGATGAATCCTTGGTTGTACAAAAAGTGTTGAGATCACTTCTCTTGAAGTATGATGCTAAGGTCTTTTCCATTGAAGAAACTAGGGACTTGACCAAAATGACAATGGATGAATTACATGGGTCTGTTATATCATATGAAATGAGAACAGGTATAGAAAGTGACCAGACAAACAATGAAGAAGCCTTTAAATCCATAAAGAAGACAAAATACAAGGATAACGACCTTGATGAAGAAATAGAAAATTTCATAAGAAGGTTCCAGAAGGGAAGTGGAAGATACAAAGGTAAGTCTCCTCTCAAATGATTTAACTGTGGTAGAATAGGACATATTGTTGAAAATTGCTACTATAAAAAGAGAAGTATCAACAATAAAAAGAGCTTATACTCCAAGGATGATGACATCTCCTCAGATGAGATTGATGAAGAAGATAATGATGGAGGATAAGTCCTCTTCATAGCCCAAGAAACCCAGGATGATGATCAAAAGAATTATAAAGAAGAACAAATCATTTATGAAGAAGATTCAGATGAAGAAACTAACCTTGATTCCTTTTGGGGATACAAAGACAATGCAGAGAGTGAAGAAGAAGATGAGAATCTTGAAAAGTTGAAGCATGTTGAAACTGAAAATAGCAAGCTTAGAAACACAAACATAATACTAAAAGGTGAATTGAGTAGTTGTGAAGAAGAGAATTACAAGATTTAAAAGACCATTGTTATCTTGAAGGAACAATTAGAAGATTATGAGAAATTGAAAGAAGAATTGGATCACACAAAAGGGGAGATACTATTGACAATAGAAAAGTTGAAGAAGTTCGAAAAAAGCACTGAAAAATTACATGAGATCCTTAGCAGTCAAAGATATCCAAACGACAAGACATGAATAGGATACAATGATAGTTTGAAGACAACAAAACAAGAGAAGGAAGATTAAAATGATGAAACCAACACTCCATAACAAGTTGAACAACAAGAAAGAAGACTAGAATTCAGAAGGAATGAGACATCAAGAAGATCATCTCCCATTAGGTATGAAAGCAATCATTATGAAGGAAACTACAGAAGAATAGATTGTGAACCCAGATGGACCACACCATAAAGAATATCACTTACTCCCAGGTATCAAAATTTCTTTCTTGGACATTGTTATACTTGTGGAAATTTTGGACACAAGGCAATCAATTGTAGAATCAATGAAAGGCATAACTATGCAAGCTAAATGAATGATGAAAATAGTAGATATGGAAATGTTCATAGACATGTCAACAAAAATTATAATCCATTTGACCCATTAATGGATCAAAATATTTTATGTTACAAGTGCAATAATCTTGGTCACAAAGCACGAGATTGCATAGATATGAAGGAAGATAATCGTATGCCAAATGTTTGTATACCAACTACAACATGGAAAAGGAAAGAATTTACACAAAATGAAAAATGTCAAATAACATTGGTCTCTAAAGAATGAAAAGAAGAAGATGAATGGTTCATAGACAGTGGGTGCTCATCTCATATGACCGAAGATCAAAGAAAATTTGTCAGCTTGAAGAAAAAGGGTGGAAATGTTTCATTTGGAGATGACTCATATACCAAAATACTTGGAAAAGGAACTGTAAATCTTGGAAGTGAAAATGTAAAAGCAGGAAAAGTCCTATTGGTTGAAGATATGAAGCATAATCTCCTCAGTGTCAAAAAAATATGTGATCAAGGATACACTCTTACGTTTGACTCCCGAAAATGTAAAATTAGAGAAAATAACTCAGGAAGATTGGTTGCAATTGCAACAAGAAGACCAAACAACATATACATCCTAGACATGAAGAAGAGAGAGAAGACAGAAGCCATACAAAAGGATTCCAAGGAAGAAAAATTCCTAAAGACCAAAAATAAGGATGAAGTATTATTGAGTGGCACATGTTCAAGGGGAGCAACCCCAAAGAAGAGAGTTACCTTTTGCCATTAAACTCAGGGGGAGAAGCCCTAACCTTTTCCATCGATGTCAAAGGGGGAGAGAAATTGGGATCATGATTATAGGGGGAGCATGAGTGTTTCCATCAATGACAAAGGAGGAGATTGTTGGAAGATTGGTTGTTGTCATTGATGTTAACCCTAGTCATTAGTTTTGGACCACAAGATTGATGAAGGTATTTGGACATGAAGGAAAATGCAGATGTAGATACAACACCCATGGATGGATATTATACATCATGTTGTTTCCGATGGTATGTGGCATGTCATGTGGATCCTCATGGTTGAGGAGAAATGAATTTTTGAAGATGACAAAGTGAATTGAAGAAGGAAATACAGGTCGACCCTGGAGACAATTAAAGAAAAGAATTACAGAACAAGAATGTTCCAGGTTGACCCTAATGTTAAAAGAAAGTGACATAAATGATATAAATACATATCATTATACATTCATTTTACACACAAGTCTAACTTCATAGGAAATCAGAAGTAAAGAATTTTGGATTTCAAGGGAGGATGAAGTATTTTGGTGATGTGTTCTAAGGTATGTTATTTACAGGTCATCTTACCATTTTATCTATAATGTTTTTTATAGAACAATTCAGATGGTGAAATTGATATTGTATTGATAAGACATGTAAAGGTACCTATGGTAAAAAATACATCTCTTTATTTGCTATAATTTTGGAGATACACTCTGTGGAAGATAGGGTTTTTGACCAGTCTTGAAGTTAGTCAATAAACAAGTGTTCTGGGTAAAATAGTCATAATTTGTTCATAGAGAATCCAAATGAAGTGATACCAATTTCATTGAAAATATTACAGATTGTAGTGTCTTGTGTGTGATTTTCAAAATATGATGTTAAATATTGAGCGCGAGGCATTATGTACAAGTTCGCTCTCCTGAATAAACCATAATCGAAGAAGGTCTGCCATTCTCTCTATAACTTATTTTTGGGGAGGATTCAAGGAGTGAAACTTGGAGAAGTTTCATAGAATACATTGAGTAATATTATCTACAAGATCAGAGTATTCCAACAATTGAAGAATTGTAGAAGTTCAAGAAGTCTCAGGAAGCATTATTAGATTCTATGTGATGGTCGGTTGATGGTGATGATTTAATGTAAAATTTTATTATCTATCATATATTCTTGGGTGGAAGGTGTTATCTCCCAAAATAGCACCGTCATTTTGGTCGGGTTTTATGGTGGATAGCATGGCTATTGATAGTTTCCTCAATTCATTGTTGAGTCTTTTTAGCTGCAAAACTTAGGTTTTGGTTTTGTCTTAAGAAAATAATTTGACCCATAAAAGTCTTCTTTTCAAAATTTTCATTTTACACTTTCATCAGCTAACGTGTGTCCAAAAGTTGAGCGTGTGCTGTTGAAAGTGCATGCTTTCCGCAACTAAGGAATAGTTTTTCAAAGGTCATGCGCTATTGAAAGTGCATGCTTTCCACAGCTAAGGAGTGCTTTTTACAAAGAGGCGTGCTGTTGAAAGTGCATACTTTCCACAGCTATTGAGCAGTTTTTCACAAAGTCGCGCGCTGAGGAAAGTCAAGATTATCAATAGATAACAGAGGCTGTACTACCGGGTTGGCAACATCAAATCAAATATTTGGTTCCATATCAGACATTGTTCACAAAAGACCGTTTAGAGTTTTGAATTGCAAATGGAAAGAATGATACTTAAACTTGCAGGAAACTTTTCAATCTCTTCCCAAGCTCAAAATGAAGATATGAAAACACCATTGGATAGCTTAGATTCTCTAGATGTCGATCGACTATCTAAACATGCAAAACAGACTCTCCATGACCGAGAAAATTGATTTTGAAAAAAATTGCACTTTCACCAGCGCAGAAGGCAGAATTTTGACTAGTTAGTTGTGGAAAGTGGCCACTTTCAACAGCGCAGGAGCAGATTTTTCAGGCAGGTGCGCTGTTGAAAG
>ML779442.1:80148-118153 GCA_009831015.1 Picea engelmannii | reverse complement strand
TTTTCAAGGGCAAAATGATAGGGATTTTTGGCACACATCATCAAATTCGAATTCCACTTTCAAAGGAGCAGATCAAAGAGCCTTGGAAGTCTAGGCTACACTTCATCAACTTTCAACCAATGTTTGAAGACCAAAAGATAGAGATTGACCTCATATTGAGGATCTCTCCTTATCTTTTGTGAATTAGTTTTGACTTTCTATTTTTAGAATATCAGATCCATTTTTTTAGGATCTGAAACTGATTGTAAGAGGCTATAAATCCAAATACATTTGGAGCACTAAAGGGTTCAATTCTTGGGTTCGACTTGGAATACTATGATGCTGCCATTGTAATATACAGACTTATTCTTATTTTATGAAAAATTTCAAGCTTCTTTCAGTTGGGTGGTCAGATTTTCTTCTTCTGTTTGCTTATAGTTTATGAGTGAAAGTTCTTTGCTGATGCTCATTCAATTTTGCAGTGACTATCATCTCACTGTTAATTGTTTTAGTTGATGATCATAATCTATTTCCTCGGTTTTTAAACCCATTGTACTTGCTGGTATGAAGTGTAATCTGGTGTAGTAGCTGATTTCTTCCCTCATTTAATCAAACCTTGTCCAACTGCATGAATAGAAAGCCTTGTGACATTTCGTATTTCTAGACAGTCTTGAAACCGTAGTCCAGCCCTTGGATATTCATTTTGATCCACAAAACCACATCAAATATAAAGAAAACATTTTCAAAAAGAGTTAGTTACCAGGCATCTCCGACTTACAGCCTAGGAGAGTTTCCTGGAGAAATAACAGAAGGAAGGGGCAAGGATGGAGAGTTCAACCCTCTCTTGATATTTGAGTATTGTATCTTCCTCTTGGAGGTTTATCCCTCCCTTTACATTTGGAAGTTGTAGCTACCTTTGGAATTCATTACTTCCCTTGAACAATAACTATTGATTATTTCTCATATATTGTGCATGGTGTATTGTGGTGTATTGGTATAACTCTTATACTATTGTTCATTTATCATTGGATATAATTGAATGGTTTAAGTATAAGTTGAAAAATGTTTTAAATTGTACTTGATATTGATTCAACCCCCTCTTAGTATCAAAAAAAATGGAGGACCTCAAACAAGATCTTGTTACCCAGCTTGAATCCTTCAATACCCAATTTGTCTCCTTCACTTAGATGATCTACGCCAAGATGCATATCCCTGCATATATTCCCTCATCTGACCCACCTTTGCAAACCGAAGGTGAAACTTCCTCTCATTCCTAGAATATTCAACCCCATCACTTTTAGTGTGACCTACGCCTTCCGCGTGTGGATGTGACCAAATTTGATGGCTCGGATCCCACTGGATGGGTAACTCAAATGGAACATTATTTCTCTTTGTATGGAATTACATATGAGTTGGCCAAACTATGGTATGGTGTTCTCCATCTAGATCAAGAATGTTGGAAATGGTGGCAATGGAGAAAAAAATCCCTCCAAGGGTATGTGTCTTGGACACACTTTGTGGAAGAGCTTTATGAACACTTTGACACTGAAACCAACCATTTAGGCCATTTGACAAAGTTGAAATAATCTGGCACAGTGGAATACTTTATAGTCTCTTTTGAGCGACTAGATTTCCATACAGAGGGCATGTTTGTGCTTTTTTCCGAGAATGTTTTATCAATGGCCTCAAGGGTGAGATTCGTTCCCATGTCCTCATGGCTCGGACTTAGAGTTGGGTAGACGTTACTAAAAGAGATAAGGAAGAAAAACTGGTTGTATCTTCTCAAAACTGAAAACCCTCCTTTATTCCTCGCACTAAACCAATCACTCCCACTCCTTCTTCTACTCCACTAAAGATCCATAAATTGACCCTAGCGAAAATGGTTGAACACCAACTCAAAGGCCTTTATTATAACTATGATGACAAATATTTTCTTGGGCACAAGTGTACGGAACAAAATATTTTTATGGCCATCTCAGAGGATTTTTTGGAAGACGATGTTGAGGCTCCCCTTGTGACCATGTCACCTGAACCCACTGACATGACCCCTCCCTCCGACCCTCCCAAAGTCGAACCGGTCATTTCCCTAAATTCTCTCACTAGCTTCTCTACTCCCCAAACCCTCAAGCTAATTGGTTACATTAAGAATAGGAAGTTCATCATTCTTATTGATAGTGGAAGCACCCATAATTTTATTCATCGTCGCATTGCCCAAGAAACTAATTTTTATATCTGTGCCATCAATAATTTTCAAATCATGATTTCCAATGGCGGGTACATGAAATGTGGAAGGTGTTGTGAAAATGTGTGTCTCCAAATTGGTCAGTACCACATAAAATCTCATATGTTTTCTATAGAAATGGGTGGTTGTGACATTTTGTTGGGTGCAGAATGGTTAAGGACTTTGGTTCCCATTCTCATGGATTTTAAAGAATTAACCATGCAACTCAACCAAGAGGGTCAACCATATAAGTTCCAAGGCATCATCATCAGTTCCCCGGAGATCATTTGTTCCCATCATATGGAAAATCTACTCAAAAAAGGTCATTCTGGCATTATTGCACAACTCCATGCCATTCAAGCCACTGATACACCCTTTGTGTCCCAGGACCTCCAATCCATCCTCTCTAAACATCAAGTGGTTTTTCCACTCCCCAGGGACTCCCTCCTTCATGTGGTGTTCATGATCATTCCATTCCCCTTGTCCTCGGTATCGTTCCTCCCAATATATGTCCCTATCATCATCCATTTTCCCAAAAAAATAAAACTGAGAAAATTGTTCAAGAATTGCTCAACGCAGGTGTTATTTATCCTAGTGCGATCCCCTACTCTTCTCTTGTGGTCATGGTCCTTAAGAAAGAATTTTCTTGGTGCATGTGTCCTGACTTCCACTCCCTCAACAAACTCACCATTAAATACAAATTTCCCACTCATGTCATTGATGACCTCTTGGATGAATTGAGTGGTGTCGAGTTCTTTACTAAACTTGATCTTCGTTCTGTCTACCACCAGATATGTATGAATGAGGAAAACATTCCTAAGACTTCATTTCAAACTCATGAAGGCCACTATGAGTTTTTTCTCGTTCCCTTTGGTTTGTGTAATGATCCCTCCACTTTCCAAAGCCTCATGAATCATGTCTTCCATCTTTTTCTCTTTAATTTTGTTTGAGTTTTCTTTGATGATATCCTCATCTATAGTAAAACTTGGGCAACCCATCTTGCTCATGTGGATCAAGTTCTCCATCTACTCTCTCAACACCAACATTTACTCAAACAATCTAAATGTTCTTTTGGCACCTCAGAAGTCGAGTACTTGGGTCATCTTGTTTGCAAGGATGGTGTTAGGGTGGATCCTAAAATGATTGGAGCTATGCAATATTGGCCTCACCCAAAGACTCTCAAAATATTTCATGGATTTCTAGTTTTAATAGGTTATTATCGCAAGTTTTTTAGGAATTATGGAAATATTGTGGCACATCTCACTTCTCTCCTTAAAAATAATTCTTTCACTTGGACTCCCACAACTGCTCAGGTTGATCCAAAAATGAAAGGTATTATAAAAAAATTGTCATTAATTGATGCTCATGAATAATTAAATATTTCATCCATCATTAATCATGCTACAAATAAAATAAGATAACAGCAAGAAGGAAGAGAAACAGAAACAAAGAACTTGTTAACGGAGTTCACCAATGTGTGGCTATGTCTCTGGGTCCACTTCCAAGTGGAGGACCACTTTATTGATCTTTAATGCTCAAGTTCTCTTTACAATTTTTTTTTTGTTACAAACAGGCTTCTAATATGATGTACAATACCTCTTTGTGTATATGCACACATGCCTCAACTATCTCCTCTCAAAACATGACTCAATGCCCCTCAAAACCTAAGAAATGGGCCATTAGCTCAATCTGCTCTTCACATTCCCTGCAATACAAAAGTACCCTCACAAGCTCAAAGGGCCTGGTTTATATAGTTTTTAGGCTCATTTATGGAAGCCCAACTTTCCACAAATATCTAGCCTCTTTTTGGGATCAAATCCCCCTCCAAATGGCCAAGAAATCTCCAAAAAGACACAATCTGGGAAAAAACTATAACAAAGTAACCACTCTGATATACAAAAATCAAAATAGGCCCCCAAGGTTGGGTGCCTGCCCCTTTTTTAGGGTCGTATGATCCATATGGACAAGCGTCAATCCACAAGGGTGCTACGCACTGGCCCCTCCTCCGAACATTGTTGGTCATATGGCGCAAACAATGGAACCCAAGGCCCGATCGGATGGATAAGCCCCCCGCTGATCGGCCCTGGTCATTGGCCATAACCCTGGTCTCATGGTGGAAATCCCCAGTCTGATGGCCTCATACCTTACCTTATCGCATATGAATATACACGTTGGGGGATTATCTGGGTTGGGGCTAGACCTCAGCACTTTCCTCCCGAAACTTACGCTAAGTTCAAATATTAAATTTGGGATTTGAATAATAAGAACCATTGTGGGAGGGCTAGTAGTCCAGCCTTGCCAAGATGTTTTCCATGCTCAGAGGTCACAGGTTTGACTCTGGTGGAGTCCAAATAACTTTTACAACAACAACCAATGAAGAGGTGCCATGTGGCATCCCATGAATGGACCACATGGCACCATTACATTCGTCCACGATGGTGACACTTGTCAAGTGATTATTCTCCCATGTCTTCCACACCTACCCATTCAGCAAGCAAATCCTCTTCCATGTCACTATATGGTCAGCTCCCACCTGTCTGACACGTGTTAGTCTGTATAACCAGTCACCCGCCCACCGATCATGCCACATGTCAAGTCATACTGCATGGTCACCTACCATGTTTCCATACGTATGGCCATGTTACATGCCATGTGTCACCTCTAGATGATGCCACATCAACATGATGACATCATGATGATGTCACTTTTCGTATTGTTGATGTCAGCGTTGATTTTGACAGTTGACTTTTTGCCTGTTTGGGAATTTGATCAGAACGCAATAAATTTTGCATATGATGTTTGTTTGAGGAAGTAAATATATGGATGGAATCATCACAATGAAACAGAATCAATGGAATTGGTTCCATCCGATTTCAAGAACTTTTATTTTTGAGCATTTTCTGGACCTAAGGATCCTCCTAGATCAATCCTCCCCACTTGGAAGCTTTGGGACCTCCAAAAGTATGGTATCAGTTGGTAAATAAGTGAGGATAATACACCCTCACTTTTTTGGTCTCCATCCACTTGTCCTGACTTGTATTTGTGCCCTTCAATCCTACTTGAAGATACTCCACATCGCCCCTGCGAGAAGTATGAACTCTTTTGTCGCAAATGGTGTCTTCCTACAACTCATTCATATACTCAGGAGAAAAATGTTCTATGGAAGGAATATGAACACTCTCTCCTTGATCCTCGATCATAGGAGGCTCATACAATCTCAAGTTTTCCACATTTACAACTGAATAAATTTGCATAAATGGAGGAAATTCTAACCGGAAAGCATTAGAACCAATTTTGTCTAAAATTTTGAAAGGACCATAATGAATTGGTTTTATCTTTTTACCTTCTCCTTGCAATATTTCCTTGATGATGTATAACCATACTTGATCTCGCACTTTGAACTAATGATCAACTCGATGCATGTCATGTCTCGCCTTGTACTTGGCTTGGCTTTTCTCCAACTGTTCTTGTACTGCCTGATGAATCAACTAGATCGGTTCAATTAACTTTGTAGCCTTGTCCACATCATTGTGTCTATCTATTGCAATGTCTTTACCAAAGACAAAATCCAAAGGATATTTTGGCAAGTATCCCAAACATTTTTCAAATGGAGATCTCTGAGTAGAAGAATGCTTGGCTCTATTATATGCATGTTGCACATAACACAAATGTTCATCCCAAATCTTAGGATGTTTGTTTCAGTATGCCCGAAGTAGATGCACTATTTTTCTGTTCACCACCTCTGTTTTTATTGTTCTTCTATGGATGAAATGTTGTGCTCTTCTTTAGTCCGGTGTCCATAAGTTCCCACAATCTTGACCAAAATTTCCCCATGAACCTGGAGTCTCGATCAGATACAATAGAAGTAGGTAACCCAAAATGAACCAATACATTTTCAAAGAACATTTGCATTGTTTGTTCAGCTGTGACTTTATTTTTACAAGGAAATAGAACACACATCTTGCTTAACCTATCCACAACTACATACAAATAATCATGACCTTTCCTAGACATAGGCAATCCCCCCACAAAATCCATAGATACACTTTCCCATGGTCTAGAAGGAATAGGAAGTGGAGTGTACAATCCTAGATTTATGTTACTTGGTTTTCTTATTGCACACATAGTACATCATTTTACATACTTAGACACAGTTTCATGCATTCGAGGCCAATAACAAAACCTTTGTAGCTGAGAAACTATTTTTCTACACTAAAATTTCCTGCTATAAGAGAAGTATGTGCCTCCCTGATTACATGGACTCTTTCACTTTATGGAATACATAATTTTCCCAAATGATACAAAAGTTTGTCTTTAATATGATAATTCAATTCTTCTTCTCTTTTACCATGACTTAAAGTTGCATATACTTCTTTAAAATCTTTGTTCTCGACATATTGTTCAATGCAACTTTCATGAGTAATTGAATTGTGCTTAAGGATTGTAGAAATTGTACTAGGAGGTCTTGATAACATATCATCAACTTTATTATGAATTTCCTTTTTATATCTGATGACCAAATGAACTGTTGTAAAAACCCCATCCATCTAAAATGCCTTGATTGTTGTAGCTTAGTTTGTGATTGTAGATATTGTAATGGTTGGTGATCAGTATGTATTATTGTTTCTTTTCTCAATAAGTAGTGTTTCCACTTTTTAACACTTTGTGATAAAGCATACAATTCTTTATCATAGGTTGGATAGTTAATTATTGTTGTAGTGAAGGTGTCAGAATGATAGCATATGGGATTTATGTGTTGCATCAACACTGCCCCCATGGAATAGTCACTCGCATCGGCTTCAATTTCAAAATATTGTTGGAGATCTGGAAATGTCAGAATGGGAGATTTATTAATCTTCACTTTCAAAGTGTCGAAATTCTTTTGTTGGCTTCTTCCCCACTAGAATCCCCTTTTTACACTTGTCAAATCATGTAAAGGAGTTGTAATTAGAGAGAAGTTTTCAATAAACTTCCTCCAATACTGTGTTGCCCCCGTGAAACTTTTTACTTCAGTTACATTAGTAGGATTTGGCCAATTTACAATGACCTAAACTTTAGAGGGATCAATCTTGAGTTCTCCACCCCCTACAATGTAGCCCAAATATACAAGAGATGTTTTGCCAAATTCACATTTTGACAACTTTACAAAATGTTTCTCTCTTTGTAACATTAAATTATCTGCCTAACATAGTGGACATGCTCTTTGTTCGACAACACAAGTATTCCAACAGAGGATGAACACCTTCAGTAACCACTCACATAACCATATCAAATATCAACACACCGATCTTTTCACGTGGTAAAACCCCTACAAGGAAACATCCATGGCCCCAGCCAACGTGGCCACTTGGAGCAGTTTATTAATGCAAAGAAAAAGATTACAGAGAGATTTTACAAGAGAGTTTCTCACAATCGATCATCAGCAAATGACCCTCCATGCTCTTTAAATAGAGATCATGGACCAATCGGGTGTTAAGCCACAGATCAATGTTCATTAAGATCGAGGAGGGTATGAACCGTCAGATGACTCTGTGTCGGGAACATATCGTGACCATCAGATTTCCTAACTACAAATGCATACTAATGCATACTAAAAAAACACACTAGAAAACACACTTTTACCTAACGACACAATAGACCAAGTAGATCTTAACTAACTCCTAAGTGTCTAAATATCCTAACATCACCCCTTAAGAACAACTTGGGATAGGATTGAAGGATTTACAATAGTGACACAATAGGAGAAGGAAGGAGGCATTAGAGCCTATCCCCCCTTAATGACAACTTCCTGAACTCCTAACATAGATCAAAGTTTGGAAAACTTCGCTTATGTAAGAGACTTTGTGAAAATGTCTGCAACTTGATCTTCTGTAGGGAAAAAGAGCACTTCAATAACTTGATCGTGAATGAGATTTATGATGAAGTGCATGTGTAGCTCGATGCATTTTCTACGCTGATGTTGAACTGGGTCTTTGACGAGCTTGATGGAACTCTGATTATCACACCAAAGGTTGGTCGGATGATGGTGCTAGAATCCAAAATCTGAAAGGATCTGTCGAATCCATAGGGCTTCCTGACTTGCATTTACCGTTGCTCGGTACTCTTCTTCTGTTGAAGAAAGTGTAATAGCCTATTGTTTCTTACAGGCCCAAGTGACAGGTCCTGAACCAAGGCTAAAAACATAACCTACAGTAGACTTATGATCATAAGGGTCGTTGGCCCAATCTGAATCATTGAAACCAACCAATAAAGGAGTCCCCCCTAAACTGTAATGTATCATGAACTGAACTGTACCACGAAAATAGTGAATTATTCTTTTAGCTTCTCTCCAATGGCTTTCATGGGGCATTTGCATATGCCGAAAAACAATACCAACAACAAAGAAAAGATCAGGACGGGTATGAGTCAAGTATAAGTGGCTACCAACTAACTGACGGTACAGGGTGGCACCAACTTCAAGAGAGGTACAGTTGGCAGTAAGCTTGACTCCAGACTGGAAGGGAGAAGGGGTTGGTTTACAATCGACCATGTGAAAGCAACACAAGAAGGTCACAAGCATACTTAGAATGGGAAAGAAAAATCCCTTCATTGGTTTGCAAAACTTGGAGGCCAAGGAAATAGTGCAAAAATCCTAAGTCTGTCATTTCAAATTTCTTCTTAAGGTTGGTTTTCACATGGTTTAAAAGTTTTGAGTCACTACCAGTAAGGATAAGGTCATCAACATAAAGGAAAAAGATTATGAGATGGATTTCTACTTTCTTGGTATAGACATTAGGATCATAATGGCATCTAGAGAATCTAGTGGCAATAAGAAAGTTGTCCATTTTGGCATACCAAGCTCGGGGAGCTTGCTTGAGACCATAAAGAGATTTCTTGAGGCGAAAAAAAAGGCTAGAGTCATTTTGGACATAGCCATGAGGTTGTTCCATGTATATTTATTCTTGCAAATCTCTGTGCAAGAAGGCGGATTTAACATCCATCTGATGGACCTCCCATTTATGTGAGGAAGCAAGGGAAAGAACATGGTGGATGGAATTCATTTTTGCTATAGGAGAAAAGGTTTCATTATAGTCAATTCCTTCAACTTGGGAAAATCCTTTGGCAACTAACCGAGCCTTGTGTCTTTCAATACTTCCATCTGATGCATACTTAGTTATGTACACCCATTTGCATCTAACAAGTTTTCTTCCTTTTGGAAGAGGTACAAGATCCCAAGTATCATTTTCCATTAAAGAATGATACTCTTCATTCATTGTTGTATCCTAATATAGATGACCTGAAGCTTATGCAAATGTCTCTAGATCATGAGTTTCTGAAACTTGAGCCAAAAGAGAAGAGGCTCGTTGGAACTGTGAACCTGTCTGACGTTGATCTGAAGGATTACCGACAAGATCACCAGTTGCTTCTTGTGTTGAACAAACCCATCTAGGAAGCAGTGGAGCTGGTGCTGGTTCAGGTTCAAATGACTCATCTAGAGAAGGGTGAGCAGGCGAAGGTGGATTTTCATCCTCACTGTCATCATTTGAAGAAGAAACCAGATCAGAAGAAGCCACAAACGTCAAAGATGGCTCGCAGGCCGAAGAAGGCACAACTGTCGAATTAGGCTCACAGGCCAAAGAAGGCACAAATGTCAAATTAGGCTCGCAGGCCAAGATATTTTCATCAAATTTAACATCTCTTCTAATAATAATTTCATTACAATTTGATTGAAGAAGTCTGTAACCTTTGACATTTTCAGAATAACCAACAAATATAGACTTCTCACTTTTAGGCTGCAATGCTTTCCTTTTCTCATAGGGAATGTGAGCCCATGCTATATTGCCAAATACAGGGAAGTGACTTACATCTGGTTTAATTTTATTCCAAGCTTCTTCCAGTGATATATTTTTAAGATCCTTTGTGGGAGTACGATTTACTATGTAATTTTCACAGTTGATGGCTTCCGCCCAATACTTTAGACTTAATCCCTTAGATTGTATCATACAATTAGCCATTTCTTTTAATGTGCAGTTCTTTCTCTCAGCAACACCATTTTGTTGTGGTGTATATGGAATAGTGTGTTGCATTTGGATTCCCTATGTTGTGAAGTAACTTGTAAAATTATTGTTCACATATTCGCCTCCATTATCTGTTCTTAACCTTTGAATTTGATGTCCAGATTGTTTTTCTACAAGGGCCTTGTAGGCCAAAAACTTGTCAAAAACTTCACTCTTAAGTTTTAAGAAGTAAACCCAAGTACGTCTGGAAAAGTCATCAATGAAAGTTAAGAAATAATTGCACCCAGAAAAAGAAGGAGAAGAAAGTGGACCACGCAAAT
Source organism: Picea engelmannii (assembly GCA_009831015.1). Lineage (NCBI taxonomy): Eukaryota > Viridiplantae > Streptophyta > Pinopsida > Pinales > Pinaceae > Picea > Picea engelmannii. Next base: position 107,636 of record ML779442.1, on the reverse strand, counting down.
CATTGTGAACAAGCTGTAAAGAACCCGAGGTGTTCCAAGAGGCACGTTTTTCAAAATTGTCCCGATGATGTTTGTCGAGAACACAACCAACACAAACACCATCTCTGCATGAAACAAGAGGAAGACCAGTCACCATATTTTTATTACATAGCTATTGCAATGAGTGATAGTTTAGATGACCAAACCGCTCATGCCAAAGTTTTCTCAAGTCATCACTATGAGCAACAAAAACTGATGAAAAATATGATGACCCAAAGTTGTCAAATTTTTACAACCTGGTAATATCATCAGCAATTCCAATTGCAAGAACATGCTTATGATCTTTTATATCCTTAATTACAACTTGTTGAGGTGAAAACTCTACGGTTTTACCTTCACCTGAATGAGTGATTTGATATACTGATAGAAGGTTACAAGAAAGACTTGGAACACATAATACATCATTGAAATGATCATTTAATACTTGAATTGTTCCAGATCCTTCAACACTAAGAGATCTATCATCACCAACAAATATTTTCTTGGTGTTACATTCATTTAAAGTAGAAAATATGCCTCTATCCTTAGCCATATGACAGGATGCTCCAAAATAAATAAGTCACTCATCAGAAGTAGAAGTAGAAGTAGAATTTGTATTGAAGGAGAAACCAGAAGCAAAAAGTGCATGTCCATGAGAAGAAGAAGTAGTAGAATCAATACTAATGTTGTGCTTTTTCATCGTTGCTTCTAAATCTACCATCTTCTTGAAACATTTGGACTCATCATGACCATCTTTATCACAAAAGTTGCAATGTCTGTTAGTATTCTTATTTTATATTTTTCTCATTTGTCTCCATTAGGAGCAAACATTGTCTGAATGGGTTTGGGACCCTTATATTGCTTTTTTTTGTGCCGAAGATATTACTTCTTGGAATTTTTGGTTTTATCTTTCTGATGGACAACTAGGGCTCTGTTGGAGGTACCTGCAATGTTGATCACTCCAAGTTGTACTAGCTTATCTTTCTCTCTAATCAAAGCATCACAAAAGTTCTCAAGACTGGGCTTTTGATAAGCTTTCCCTAGAGCCTCTTGCATGGCATAAAAGGTGGATACAAACACAAAATATACACTACCTAGCTTAGAAATAATAAGATAGATGCAATCATCTTCGTCTATCTTTATCTTACATTCTTCACATAAATTTCTAAGTGTTTTAAACTTAGATAGATACTCTTCAATGTAAGAAAAATCACTTGAACTTAAAGTTAGTACTTGATTTTCTAACTGTTGTGCTCGAATAATATTGTGTTTACCAAACACAAATTCAATCTTTTCCCAAGCTTCTTTGCGTTTATCAATTGATTGAAGGTGGAACCTTAAATCAGGAGATATGGACATTCTGATTAATCCATGTGCTTCGTCATTTCTATTATCCCATTTGGCTTTCTTATCAGCATTAGTGGGTGATTTCTCCTTTCCCAAGGTAATCTGGTACAAGCCTTTACTTCTTAATAAATCCTCCATATGGGATTTCCATTGGAAGTAGTTGGTGCCAGTAAGTAAGAGATTACTTGTAGAATCCATATTAAATATGAAGATAATATAGATTTAAAAACTGAAACAGATGATCTGAATGGAAATAGATCAAAAAGTTATGCAGTTTAAAAAACAAACGGCACTGAAAATGGACTTCGGATGTGAGAGTTATGCCCTTTAAAAAAAAGGCATAAACGGTAACCAAAGGACCACGTGGTAGTGTAAGTTGCTTTATGAAGTGACCCACTTTTATAAAGAGAAGTGGGACTCACTTTTACAAAGAAAAGTTGCATGCAAAATAAATAACTCTAAAATAAAATATTAAAGCTACTTATAGTGATTCACTTTTATACTTGAAGTGAAGTACACTTTACAATTTTAGCATGAACTTTTTCAAAAAAAAGTAACAAAAGAGAGACTTGAACTCAAGACCTCTTATTTAGTAAGGCAAATTTTAACCAAATGGTCTAGCAAAACATATTGTAATGTTCAGAAGGAGGATTGTTGGTGTTGTTGTTGTTGGAGAGCGTGCTAAAAAAACTCTTTTCACATAAGAAAAAAATTTCGCTTCTTGATGACAACAAGAGTTAGATCTCGGTTAGCTTACCCGAAAGATGCACTTTTTCCTATCTATTTCTAATTTGACGAGATCGCACAGGGCGCGGGGCAAAGAGAATATGCATATCTAAAAGAGTAGCAACCCGGAAATAAAAAAATACAAAACCAAAATAAAACCAAAATACTTCTTTGCAAAAAATTTAAAAAATGTGTATTCAAACTTTATACCTCCGGATCTAACTGTAATGGTCGTATCTTGGGAAAATGGAAACCTTTTCGAGTGAAACTAAAAGTGTTCCTGAATGAAACAAGTGCTCCGAACATAATGGAACATTCCTCTCAGACCAAAAATGTATGGAAATGACAGAAAATGGATATGATGCAACTCGACTTCACAATCTCGATCTACAACAGGAGCGGGTCTTCAAACAGGCTCTGATACCATGTTTGAAAACACAGGTATTCCAATAGAGGACGAAAACCTTCAGTAACCACTCAAATAACCATATCAAATATCAACACACCGATGTTTTCACGTGGTAAAACCCCTACAGGGAAACATCCACGGCCCCATCCAACGCGGCCACTTGGAGCAATTTATTAATGCAAAGAAAAATATTACAGAGAGTTTTACAAGAGATTTTATCACAATCGATCATCGAAAAATGACCCTCCATGCTCTTTAAATATAGATCATGGACCAATCAAGTGTTAATCCATGGGTCAATGGTCATTAATATTTAGGAGAGTATGAACCGTCATATTACTCTATGTCGGGAGCATATCGTGATTGTCGGATTTCCTAACTACAAATGCATACTAATGCATACTAAAGAAGCACACTAGAAAACATACTTTTACCTAACGACACAATAGACCAAGTAGATCTTAACTAAATCCTAAGTGTCTAAATATCCTAACACTCTTCCCTGGTCCTACTGAAAATAAGAATATCACCTAAATAGACTATTACAAAATCATCAATGAATGTCCTGAATACATCGTTCATTACCCGCATAAAAGTAGAAGGTGCATTAGTAATCCCAAATGGGATGATTAACCATTCAAATAATCCATGTTTTGTTTTAAAAGCATTTTTCCATATATCTTCAACAACTCTGATTTGATGGTGACCACTTCTTAATTCTAACTTAGTAAAATAAACTACATTTTCCAATTGATCTAAGAAGTCATCAATGTGAGGAAGAGGGTAACGGTTTTTTACTGTGATCTTGTTCAAGGCTCAAAATTCCACACACATGCGCCACGTGCCATATTTCTTTGGCACCAGGATGATAGGTGACCCACATGGAGAAGCACTTGGTCTGATGACCCCTTGTTCAATCAAATCTTGTACCTGTTTCTTTATCTCTGCATTTTCCAAAACTGATAACCTGTACATTCCAATGTTAGGAAGAGGAACATCCTGTTGCAATTGTATCTCATGTCCAACTTGTTGTTTTGGAGGTAATCCTTTCAGGACTTGAAATATATCATCATAGTCAGAAACAATTCTAACTAAGTCATCTTTCAACTTTGTATCACAATCTTGAAAAGTATCAATTCCAATAGTGTCCTTATCTTTTACGACCATTAGTAAATATCTTTTACGGACAGTTACAATTCTCTTCATTTTCCCTGAGTTGATTAGTGATAGATTCAATTTCTTCTGATGAGCCCTTACAACATATTATTTTCCATCTTTAGTTAATTGATACTTATTGTCTTCATGATAGAATATTTCCTTTCTATCAAACAGATATGGACTCCCAAGTACAATACCACATATAAGTGGAACCACATCTAACTCAACCTCATCTATAAATTGTGAATTGATAGAAAACTTTAGGACACCTTGCATGTTCACTTGTAACTGATGATCATTATCAATCCATCCTAAAGGATATGGTTTCTTATGAGGTTTAGTAGTAAATCCCAACTTTTTAACAATTGTCTCTGATATTAAATTTACTTGTGAGCCACTGTCAAACAGAGTATCAATTTTGGTATGTTTGGAAATTACTCTTATGTGAAAAAGTTTTTTTCGTTTGATCTCATCAACTTCATTGTTAACTTTTAAAGACTAAACTAAAGAACTTGTACTAGTTTCAAAAATTTTATCTTTAATTCCCATGACTGTGACCTTGATCTCATCTCTCGAACCGGACCCCAAGTCTATTTGAGTTGTTGTAGTAGTCTTTGGCTTCCCTTTATTTTCGAACTTTGTTGGTTTCAATTCTGGGTGAAGGATCTATTAGAATATAATGGATGTGCTCATTTTACCATCAACTATATCACTATTTTCACCCAACCATAGGCCAAAGACACCCTTTGAGCACCTTAACCTTGATAGAGAATCATTCTGGAAGTAAACCCTAGGCTAGATAGCCAAACAAAGGGTAGTGTGCCTTTCCCCAAGGATAGTGCACAAACAAGAGTTGATCGGATAGTCCAAACCCTAACCAAGAGATAGTCCAAGCCAAACGTGATCTGCTAGATGCAGTCTCTACAATGGAAGCTCTCCTCCAAACTTACGCACAAAATTGGGCACTGCAGTGTGCACAAGTGTTGCTCTGCAATTCTGAGACTACTTGCCAGAATGAAGACTGGCCTCATGTATTTATAGTAATTTTGGCTAACTGTCTGAGTTGACTTCTCATTCTGGGTATATGTTTGTTCAGTATATATTATTTCTTATGGCCGACTTCTTCTCTTAGAGGATAATAACCTAATACAATTTATCTTCTTGAGCCAACATGTCTTCTAAGGTTATTAGCCAACTCATTAGGGTTTCTTCTTGCTTCCCAGAATATTCTATTCTTGTCAGGTTTACACGTGGAGGTAAATACCTTCTGCAACTACCATAATATTAGCACTCCCTCCTAGCTAGGAAGGTATTTGAAGGTAATGGTCTTGAGCACAAACATACCATTTACCCGGTAGAATCAACATAGTTGTATAGATTATCTCATGACTGGATCATGAGCACCATCATTGCTATCAATGTCATCAATTGCATCATCTCTCGAAACCATACTCCATATGAGTAATCAAACATGATGTTGGATAAGTCACTCACTTCCATAGAGTGACACAAGAACCATTCTTCTAATCTGGACATATGTCCTAGAAGAATAAATGTCCTGGACCATTTTCTATCTGGAAAATATCTGTCCATTATCCATCTAGTTGATAACCATTTTCAACACTGTTGATAGTCTTCAAGGAAATCAGAATAATATCATTCAATAGAACACATATGTGTCTATAGTAGTACACAACTACAATCCAATGGTACACTACCACACCAAGTAGCACACAATTACTTGATGAGTAACGTATAGTCACAAACAGTGGAACACATCCACCACAGTAGTATACATCTACTATCATATAGTCTTCATAACAATCATCTAATATCAACTTGCACAGAAACAATGTTATGATATAAACTAAATCATCTGGGCCATTCTTCCACTCACATATGTGAGATCTCGGAAGAGCGTCTGCCCTCAAAAGGTAAGATATCAATGATGAGCTATTTGGACTATTCTTCTCAAGAAAGGAAGAATAACTATCCTGATTTCTGAGCCTGGACCATTCCCCACCCTAGGCCATTCCTCCGACACTAAACAAAGTGTAACCTAGAGAGAATGAGTCTGCCCTAAGGAATGCTTGTCCTTGATTACTGAACCTGAACCATCCCCACCCTAGGTCATTCCTCTAGCACTAAACAAAGTGCAACCTGGAGGGAATGAATATGCCCTAATGAATGATTGTCCGGACCATTTCCCATGTTAACCACAAGAGGAAATGGTTGTCCTGCACCAACCTCCAAAACGGACCATTCCCCATGTTAACCACAATGGGAAATCATTGTCCGATGAGGCGGGCCAGTCTTCTTGAGTAACCCTCAACAAGAGAGACTACCCTAGACCACTCCCCATGTTAACCACAATGGGAATTTGTTGTCTATGGTACATTAGCAATCCATCGAACCATTTTCATTACGAAAATGACCGTTCGATCTAGACCATTTTTTGAACTTGGAAAATGTATGTCCGTCATAAATCGCAAACCACTTTCTGAACTAGAAAGGGAACTGCTCATCTTGGACCATTTTCGAACTGAAAAATGATTGCCCATAAATCAATACATATCAGTGCTCCCTCCCAACATGGGAGTCATCTCTTCCTTTTTCAATAAGGAAGTCGTCTCCACGAGCTCCAACCTGAGTACGCAAACTCTTTCATCTTGAATAGAAGCTTTATCAAAATTTCTATTTGTCTGCTCATCTATGGAGATATATATTTGAGAACCACTTTCTCCTTTCTAGACTTCATCACGAATAATGTAATGCTTGATCTCAAATGTACTTCAGTATGGAACACTGGTTTTCTCTGAACGCTTCATATAGCTTTTGATCACTAAAGTATATCATTGTTGGATTCCTCTTGGTTCCTGTTAGCTCACAATATTGTGGCAAGGGTCAAACTGGAACATATCCAAGTGGTACTTCTTCGGCCATCATGAGAGTTTGTCATGGATTAGTGATCCATCATCCTTAGTTTCTAAGTAACCATTTTGATACAATATATTTTTTATACAAAGTCTTCATCACACTTTTGTTGTGCATTGGAGGTTCTCCACCAAGTTGTCTTCTTACATCTGCATACAAGGGTCTCTTTCTAGTATAGCTCAAAGCCTTGAGGTTGTCTTCATACACTCTTTGTTAAATTTCTCTGGAGAAAAGTCTTTGCATTCATCTGATGTAGCACTCCAACCCATGGATATCGTGGATGATATAATGACTCTTGTAGAGGTATGTCTGGTTTACTAGAACAAGTAATCATCTGGGAGAACCTCTAGTTCTGGATATTGCAATGCTTTCATTCATATATATTGTTCTTCATCACAACTTTCAGTTCCTCTGCTTGATTTATTTTAGTGAGTTCATATTAGGCTGGTAATCTTGTGATTCTTAATACAATGACTAGTTGTTTTGGCTTCTCTTTCTTTCTTGGAATCTTCATGTTCTTCCTCATGTTTTTCTTTAGCTCTTGGGTCCATGGAGTTTCTTATAGATTCCACTTATTTCTTTCATCATAGGATCATGGATGTGTATGGAAAACCAAGGATACTTTAAGGCTTCTTTTCGAAGAAGAATTCTTCTAAGGTCAAACTAAAGATGTACTTCTTTTCATGGCTGCTACCATGGATATATACTTCATCATCTTCAATGGATCATAGGATTAGCTCCCTCCTAATCCTTTCTTCATGTATGAGTGCATGTTTTTCTTTTGGAAATATATAATCGGCTCCCTCCATCTAATAGATTCCACGCTTTTGTCTGCATCCTTATTGCCTTATGCAAAGTGTCATAAGTCTTTCTCCAATTTCCTCTTAATTGTTGACTTCTTTCTATCTTTGCTTCTTCTAGGTTTCTTCAAGATTGATTATGATTTTGGCTTATCTTGTAATAGCTTCCACATGATTTGTTTGATTTATTTCATCCTTTAATGTGTATTATCTGACTTGTATAATGATAGTAATTCTTATCTTGTTGTTCTTCGATAGATATAGTTCTTCTTGGAACATATTATCTTCTAAGAGATAGATATACTAGATATGTACAAAGATTATGCAAACAAGATATGTACAAGAACTAAGAAGAGTATTTTTACCTTCAGAAGAAGAAGTCTATTTCATCCTTCTTAGTCTTCTTTGTAGGTTATTTTTCTTCGACAATTGATGCTTTGTGTGTCACCTTCCTTTACTTTAGCTCAGGACAATGATTCTTGTAGTGACCATACTTTTGACAGTTGAAGCGTTGTATTTCTGAAATATCTTTCTCTTGATTTGGCTTCCTCCTTGAACCAAACTTCCTTTTGTTCCTGAAGTTCTTGAATCTTGTTGTGAAGGATTGATCATCGTACTTCTTTTGGGGTTTCTCTTTTGGACTGATCCTGGATTCTTCTTGAGCATAGCAAGTCCAAAGTTCTTCAAATGTTCATGCTTGCGGCAAATGCATCCCACGTCTTGGGAAGACCATTGAGTACTATGTTTACCAGTTCCTTCTCTGAGATGATATCTTCAATAGCTTGTAGTTGATCTCCTAACTGACATATCCTCACAAAGTATGATGTTATGTTTTCATCATCATTCATGTTCATGTCACGGAGCTCATTCTTCAGACTCATTACTTGTCCAATGTTTCTGACTGAGAAGAGGTTTGTTAGGGCATCGTACATATTCTTTGATGAGTCAAGATGGGAGATGTAGGTTATCAAGTGGTATTTTATAGATTCCACTATGATACTCATGGAATTGATGTCACTATCTCTGAACTTCTCTATAACTGCAGCATTCTGTGGTTCCTTCTCTTTTCCTTCTTCAAACTCCAGTTCCACGATCTTTCCTTTCACGATATCCAACAATTTATTCTTGGAAAGGATGAGGTCAATCCTTGTCTTCCATGCTCTGAAGTTAGAATCCCCATCTAACTTTTTTTCTGACTTCATAGAGTAGGTCATGGTTTCCTTGACTTGGTCAACCCTAGATTTGATCAAAAACTCAAACTTGAGGTCTTGGCTCACTGAGAGTACCAGGAGATGCGTTAGGCTGGGGTGCACTAGTCTATCTAGAAATTAGGTCAATCCCTTCACTTAATGTGCCTCAACAAGAGGATTAGGGTTTATGTAGCTACACTTACTAGTAACCATAGCGGTGGTGCTTTGGTGACTGCTCCTGCTAGAAACCCTAGCAAAAGTTATTCAACGAGCTTAATATCCTTATGGCTATGCTTCCTTCCAGTGGTTAGACTGAATGAAGGAGTTTTGGGCCCATAACCTGTTAGAATATAATGGATTTTCTTGTTTTACCATCGACAATATCACTATTGTCACCCAACCATAGGCCGAAGCCACCCTTCGAGCACCTTAACCTTGACAGAAAATCATTTTGGAAGTAAACCCTAGGCTAGATAGCCAAACAAAGGGTAGTGCACCTTTCCCCAAGGATAGCACACCAACAAGATCTTATCAGATAGTCCAAAACCTAACCAAGAGATAGTCCAAGCCAAACGTGATCTGCTAGTTGTAGCTGCTGCAATGGAAGCTCTCCTCCAAACTTGCACACAAAACTGGGCATTGCAGTGCATACAAGTGCTTCTCTATAATTCTGATACTGCCTGCCAGAATGAAGACTGGCCTCTTGTATTTATAGTAATTCTGGCTAACTTCCTGGGCTGACTTCTCATTCTGGGTATCTGTCTGTTCAGTATATATTATTTCTTCTGGCGGACTTCTTCTCTTGGAGGATAATAACCTAATACAAGTAATATTCTTGACCCCACATGTCTTCTAGGGTTATTAGCCAACTCATTAGGGTTTCTTCTTTCTTCCCAGAATATTCTATTCTTGTCAGGTTTACACGTGGAGGTAAATACCTCACGCAGCTACCATAGTATTAACAGGATCCAACAATGATCCTCACTATGGCCTTCTTTCTTGCAATGAGTGCATGTAGTTTTTCCTTCTTCACTGTATTAGACTTCTTCCCTTTAAACTTCTCTTTACCTTTGCCTTTGTATTTTCCTTCAGTAGGTTTAAATGGTTTTACAAAATCAACATTTATAGTCTTGCCTCTAGATTCAATATGAGTCACTTGCACACACACCTCATATAAACTAGTTGGATTAAACATAAGAATGTTATGTCATAAATAACTATGTAAACCACCTATGTACTTAAGCAATGTCTCTTGAGTATACAATGGTATTCCCAACAATAAATCTCTTTTTTGAAACTCTTGTGTATAACTTTGAACAATTTATCACTTTAATTGTCTAAAGTTCTGCCATGACATAATAGCTTGTTGCATATAAGCTAGAGGATAAAATTCCTTTCGTAATGTAGATGTAAAATCAATCCATGAAGAGAGTTTCTTACCAAACTTTTTAAGATCTTGTTTTGTCCTGCTTTCCCACCACACAAGGGAAGTTCCTCCCATCTTGAGACTAGCAAGCTAGATCATAGTCTCCCCATCTATGATTTTTTGTATCCTGCAATATACTTCAATTTGTCTTATCCAATTATCTAACTTTTCTGCATTTAGTTCCCCATTATACAAAGGTAACTCAAACTTAACATCAAGCTTTAACAAAGGCATGTCAGACTTATGCTTATGTGTATGCTTTTGTATAGTATGTGTTGTAGAATGAGAACTAGCATTTGAAGAGGAACTTGAAGGAGAAGGAGAAGAAGGTGGTGAAGGAGGAGGCTTTGAAGATTCTCCTTTCCCTTAAATTTTCTCCTTCGTAAGAGGTTCTCCTAGAACATGTTTCTTTCTCTCCAAGAAATCATCATATAACACTTTGACCATTTCTGACATGGAGAAAAATCCTTATTCGAACTCTCTAGTTCGTGGAGAATTTTCTCCTTCTTTCGCCATTCTTTTCTTCCTCAACACTCGTTCTATCTCGGAAATGAATTCAGACAATGATCATTCTCCTCTTCTAGATTTGGATCTTGTGAGCATCCAATCCTGCACTTGTTAAACCTTCCAACACAACCAAATATTTGATACCAAAATACTTGATCCAAAAATGAAAGGTATTATAAACAAATTGTCATTAATTGATGCTCATGAATAATTAAAGATTCGAGCCATCATTAATCATGCTACAAATAAAAGAAGATAACAACAATAAGGAAGAGAAATAGAAACAAAGAACTTGTTAATGGATTTTACCAATGTGTGGCTACGTCTCCGGGTCCGCTTCCAAGTGGAGGATTGCTTTATTGATCTTTAATGCTCAAATTCTCTTTACAAATGTTATTTGTTGTTACAAACATGATTCTGATATGTTGTACAAGACCTCCTTGTGAAGATGCACACATGCCTCAACTATCTCCTCTCAAAACATGACTCAATGCCCCTCAAAACATGAGAAATGGGTCATTAGCTCAAGCTTCTCTTCACATTCCATGCAATACAAAAGTACCCTATCAAGCGCAAAGGTCCTGCTTTATATAGTTTTTAGGATTAGTTATGGAAGCCCAACTTCCCACAAAGATATGGCCTCTTTTTGGCATCAAATCCCCCTCCAAATGGCCAAGAAATCTCCAAAAAGTCCCAATATGGACAAAAACTATAACAAAATAACCACTCTGATATACAAAAATCAAAATAGGCCCCCAAGGCTGTGCAGATGCCCCTTTTACAAGGTCGTATGAGCCATATGGACAAGCGCCAGCCCACAAGGGTGCTATGCATTGGCCCCTCCTCCAAAAATTGTTGGTCGTATGGCACAAACAATGGAACCGAGGGCCCGATCGAAGGGATAATCCCCCCGTCGATCGGCCATGGTCGTTGGTCATAACCCTGGTCTCATGGTGGAAATCCCCAGTTCGGTGGCCCGATGCCTTACCTTATCGCATATGAATATACGTGTCGGGGGATTAAGCATGTGATGGTGTATGTGCATCAAACTGGGGACTGGGGCTAGACCCCAGCCTTTTCCTCCTCTGCCCGAAACTTACGGTAAGTTCAAATATTAAATTTGGGATTTAGATAATAAGGACCATTGTGGGCGGGATGGTAGCCCAGCCCTGCCAATACGTTTCCCACACCGAGAGGTCACAGGTTTGAATCTGATGGATTCCAAATAACTTTTACAACAACAACCAATGAAGAGGTGCCATGTGGCAGCCCATGACTGGGCCACATGGCACTATTACATTCGTCCAAGATAGTGACATTTTCCAAGCGATGATTCACCCATGTCTACCATACCTACCCAGTCAACAATCTAATCCTCTTCCATGTCACTGTACGATCAGCTACCACCTATCTGACACGTGTCAGCCCATACAACCAGTCACCTGCCCACTTGTCATGCCATGTGTCAGGCCATATTGCATGGTCACCTGCCACGTGTCCATCTGTATGGCCATGTCACCTACCACATTTCACCTCTGGATGATGCCACGTCAGCATTATGATTTCATGATGACGTCACCTGTCGTACTACTAACATCAGCGTTGACTTTGACTCTTTACTTTTTGCCTATCTGGGAATTTGATCAGAACACGATAACTTTCGCATACGGTGTCCATTTGAGGAAGTAAATATATGGCCAGAATCAATGCAACGAGATGGACGTAATGGAATTGGTTTCATCTGATTCCGCAAACTTTTATTTTTGAGCATTTTCTAGACCTGAGGATCCTCCTGGATCATAGGCCTTTCAAACCATGAAGATGGCCATGTTCACCACTACATTCTTGGCCCTTCCTGATTTCACAAATACCTTTGTCCTGGAATGTGATGCTTCCGGGAAAGGAATTGGAGTATTCATTATGCAAGTGGGTCGGCCTTTGGCCTTTACTAGCAAACAATTGTCAAAGTGAAATTTGAGCAAATCAATCTATCAAAAGGAAATTTTGGCTATTTTTCATGTCGTGGATCTTTGGTGCTCTTATCTATTGGGGAAATGCTTCCTAATTAAGACAGATCATCAAAGCCTCAAGTATTTTCTGGAACATCGCCTTTCCTCCTAGAGAAACAAAAATGGGTGACTAAGATCTTTGGATATGATTATGAGATCATTTACAAGAAAGGAAAAGACAATGTGGTTGTTGATGCACTTTCCATAAAATATGAAGATGAAGGGTCCATTTTTTCTCTCTCCTTCACTGTACCAAATTGGCTCCAAGTCGTTTTCCAAGAATGGCTACACGATCCCAAAATTTTGCATCTGGTACAACAATTGTAGGCAAATTCTCCAGTTTCCCTAGGGTACTCTTGGCACAATGATGACCTTCGATACAAAGGAAATTTGTATTTAATTAAACAGACAAAAATTGAATCCACGGTACTTTCTGGGCTTCATGCTACACCCACCATTGGGAACTCAAGGTTTACCAAAACCTATGACCGGGTCAAACGTTCTTTTTTTTTGGATGGTATGAAATAGGACGTTTGAAATTTTGTGGCAGAATGTGATGTTTGTCAATGCAACAAGGGAAAAACAGTCAAATCTCCTGGCACACTACAACCGCTTTTGATTCCACCTACTATTTGGAGGGATATCTCTATGGATTTTATTGTAGGCTTACCTAAATCAAACAATAAATCAATCATCATGGTGGTAGTTGATTGTCTTTCCAAGTATGCTCATTTTTGTGCTCTTCAACGCCCATTTACAACCTCCATTGTGGCTCAACTTTTCATCGATCAGGTCCTCAAGCTTTAAGGAAGAATAAGTTAAATGTAAGAAGACCTAATAGAAGCTTTCGCTTCTAGAAGGATCTTCCTCTAGATTGTTATTTTGGATAGACATATTTAGTATAAATAGGATTAGAGGGTATGGGAAGTTTTGTCTTGGATATTATTTTAATAGAGCTCTGCTCTGTTGGAGGTTTCCCCCTAGAAGAGGAAAGTGAAAATCGCTCTCAGTAATCAAAGTTCTCTTTCTGGTGTTATTCTGGTATTATTTTGGTATTATTGTGGTATTGTTATGGTTATATCATTGATTATCTACCATTTCCGGAACAAAATGTCTAGTCTCGTGTTCACTAAATACATTAGCGAACCCACTAACTGTTGATAGGCAGTAGCATCCACTACTTCTCCAGAAGTAGCATCCTCTTTCCTCCAGTTTCCTGGAAGAGGAGTATCCATGGGTTTGCAGCCCTCCATGTGAAACTTACCCAGTATCTCTCTTGTATACTTTCCTTGAGACACAAAAAGTTCACCATCTCACTATCGTATTTCCAATCTAAGGAAATAATGAAGAAGGCCCAAATCCTTCATCTCAAACTCCTTTGTAAGGTCATCCTTGCATGAGTTTATCAATTGCTCATCACCAGTAAGTATTAAATCATCAACATAAATCACAATGATTAAAAGCTTACCCTCCACCACAATTTGGTATAGGTTTGCACCCGCTTCACTTTTGGTGAAGCCCAATCCGGTGAAATAGATGTCTATCCGAGTGTACCAAGCACGTGGTGTTTGCTTCAGCCCATATAGTGCTCTCTTGAGTCTACACACATGTGACTCTCTATCAAAGGTCTCAAAACCTTATGGTTGTTCAATGTACACTTCTTTCTCAATGATCCCATTGAGGAACGTAGTTTTTACATCCATCTGATGAATGCACCAACCCATCTGCACTGAGAGTGCAAGGATGGATCTTATGGAAGAGTACCTTGTGATAGGTGCAAAGGTCTCACCATAATATATCCCCTTGATATGTGAGAATCCCTGGGCCAAAAACCTGGCCTTGTATTTCTCCACACTCCCATCAGCAGCTTGCTTTACCTTGTAGATCCATCTCGAACCTACCACTGATTTATCAATCGGTCTTGGGACAATTTACCATACACTTTTTTTGACAATGGATTCATACTCCTCTACCATAGCATCAACCCAAGTGGGGTCCTGCAATGCTTCCTGAAAGGAAGATGGTTTAGTCACAATACATTTGCTCATGAGATCCATGTATCCAACAAATCAATCAAGAGACTATCTTTGTCTACGCTGTGAAGTAGGGGCTCCTACATTCTGTGCAGCATCTAGTCTCAATCTGTCAGCTTCCATGGTGCACTTTCTACCATTTCTAATGGATGGCTCTGCTTGAGTGGTTTCCTCCACTCCATGAACCTCCTCATGTGGTTTATCCACATCTTGAGACTCATCCTTGGGAACCAACAGTTCCTCTTCTACATGCAAGTCTATCTCCCTCTTAAGCGACAACTGCATGGCTTTCCCCTCATCAAATTTTATATCCCGTTGCATAACAGTCATATTACTGTTCATAAAATACACACGATAATTATGGGGTGTTTCTATGTACCCCACAAATATCCCAACTTCAGCAGTCGGTTCGAGCTTCTTCCTAGCATCCTTGGTCACATGCACATAAACAGATGAGCCAAAAATTTTAAAATGAGAAACATCATGTTTATTACCAGTAAAATCTTCTTCAGGTGTACTCATTCCAAGTACTCTATGAGGATAATGATTCTGCACATAAACCGTAGTATTGCATGCTTCTGCCCACAAATGCATTGGTAGGCCTTGATCATGCAACATTGTTTGTGCTACACCCACGATCGTTATGTTCTTTCTCTCTACAACCCCATTTTGTTGTGGGTTATGAGGTGCTATGAGTTCTATTCCAATTCCTTCTCTACTACAGAAGTCTTTGAATTCGTTAGAGATGTATTCTCCACCATTATCACTCCTTAGAGCCTTCACTTGCTTCCCCAACTCTTTCTCCACCAATGCTTTAAACTCACAGAACTTTGAGAATATTTGATCCTTCTTCTGCATGAAGAATATCCAACATTTACGAGAAAAGTTATCAACAAAAATAACATAATACCTATGTTTTGTTGTTAAAGCAACCGATAATGGTCCACACTCGTCCATGTGAATTCTCTCTAGGATCACCGAAGCACGGTTCTCCTTTTCATGAAAGGTGGACTTTACATACTTCCCTAGGGTGCACCCCTTGCACTGATCTGACTGAGCAAGTGTTCCCCTTGGAAGTCCAGTAGATATTTGTTTCATGATCTTCAAGGCTCCATGATGAAGATGGCCTAATCTCCTGTGCCATAATTTTCCCTCATCCCGGCTCACCACTTTTTTTGCCTTGCCTATCATGGCACTGCAGCCATCTACCTCCAGCATGTAGAGATTCTTAACTTGAATCCCTATCTTATTGACTTGACCCGTTGCTTTATGTCGCAAGTAGGCTTTACCACTGCTAAATAAAACATCATAGCCTCTGTCCTCCAACATTGCGACTGAGACCAAGTTTTTCTTCAGACCTGGAACATGCATAACATTTTTCAATTGAAATGGTTTACCTGACTCCCTCTGAAAGGTAATGGTATCAATACCATTTGCACTGTATCGTCCATCGTCGCCCATCTCTATATGCATTCGAAGATCTTTCTCCTCCAAGTCAATGAAAGACTCTTTATCTCCCGTCATGTGGAAGGAAACACCACTATCCAAATACCACACCGATCCCGATGCACTTGAAACCATGCATGCGATCAAAGAAAAATCAAGCTCAAATTGTGAGACAAGAGCCTCACCGGTTTCAGATCCAACAACCGTCTTGTTCTTCTTCTTCTACGGACAGTTAGTAGTGAGATGCCCATGTTCGTGACAGTGAAAACACTTCACTTTGGACAAATCCAACTTCTTGACTTTAGGCTCGGATTTTTATTGGAATTTCTTCCCTTTCCCTTTCCTTGCCTTGGCATTCAAAGCACAATCCTCTTCATCATCATGCTTTGATGAAGATCCATCTTTGGTGTTCCACCTAAACTCCTCTTGCACTAGATCCGACCAGAGTCGTTCCCAATCTGGCAATTTTTCCCTTCCATTGATAGAGTCTTGATAACTGTGCCAACTCTTAGGAAGCCCTAGGAGTGCCAAGCTCACAAAATCATTAGCAGTGACTGTTATTCCCACACTTCCAAGCTCATCCCGACATTGGACAAACTTCGTGAGATGTTTTGGAATGGTGTCACCTTTCTCCATCTTAATCTTCCTAAGTTTATCTTTGAGCGCCAATTTCCTATGGTCGCTACTATTTTGGAACAGATCTGTCAAAACCTTCCACATTGCATATGGTGTGGTTTTCCCATGGAGACTTGAGACAATGTGGTCTCGTACTCCCTCCAAAAGAATCCTCCTCGCCTTTGCTACTTTCTTTTTCCATGCATCAAGATTTGCAGTATCTGTCGCATCTAGCTTAGGAACATCTATGTCAATGTAACCCTTCAATCCATTGTCTTTGAGCACTACTTACATCCTGTCCTTCAAAGAAATGCAGTTAGAGCTTCCTTCGAGTGAATACTCCAACCTCAATCCATTGAAAGACATTTTTTATCTTGAATCAAGTGTCGCACCAAGAAAATCTTGCAAATTCGAATGTTATCCAACCACCAAAACTCAACTTCTTCAATCCCTCTTCCCTAGGAGGTTCGCACCCCATATGAGAGTAGCCTGAGGGAAGTTCGCACCCTGCCTGTGTGTATCCTGTGAACTTGCCTGGGAAGTTCGCACCCTATTCCACTATAGCCTACGAGAATGCCAATGAATTTCGCACCCTGCCTCATTGTTAGGGTGAGGGAATTTCACACCCTGCTAGTGTATTTGCTTGCAAGAATGCCAATGAAGTTCTCACCCTACCTTTGTCTAGGGTGCGAGAATTAATGTTCTTGAAAATGAGCGTAGTTTTCAGTACTAGGTTTCGCACCCTCCAAGAGACGAGCCCTACGAGAACACGATTTTGTTCGCACCTCACTTCCATAGCTCCATGGCCTCCGTGGCTCTGATACCATGTAGAAATTTCGATACACTTAATGTATTCCTGCGATTCTCCTGATCTAACAATTTTTGCCACTTGTTAAATGCATAATCGCTTCTACTATTATTCTTGTGGAAGCAATTAAACCATGATCATAACCACAATTCACAAAGTGAAATATCAATAACACACAACACAGAAGTTTTACCGGGAAAGCGTAAAGCTAAAAAACTCCAACTATCATATATTATGTATATCATGAATCATGAAACAATCTCATACAAAATTATAATTGAAGAGCTCTTAGTACAATACAATCATCTCACAGTATCATACAAAAATTATCAAATACATGTGCCAATTCCTGTGTCCAGACAACCTGCCTCCTTTGCACAAACTCTGCAATCCGAATTCTCACTATGATCTAATACAATTGCCTAGTTTTCACATGCTCATAAGCATATCCACTGCATGTGTGATCAAATCACAACTGATAGCCAACTATCCCTTTCACATGTTATCTCAACTGGATCTCCAATGGTATTGCATGTATGTAGTTAACTATGACGAATCTTCAGTTGCATGTGAGTTAACTGATTCACTGAACTCTCACTAGTGCATGTTTAGTTACAACTAGTACAATTGATATTAACTCACTTAACTACACTTATAATTCTGTTACAAATCCAACTCACTCATTTATGAATGAAATAATAGATTTTTTATCCATAATTTTGGTTTTCATGCTGATGTAATGATGATGGAGAACTCGAGCTCTTCACTATAACTCTTTCCTGAGAAAAGTTACCTTTGTCCTTTTCCAAAAATCATATTTTTAAGGGAGGTTCCCAGGCTATCTATATACTTGCCTGCGAGAATGCATGATTCTCGTAGGCTGCATTAAGCTAGGGTGTGAGAAGTTCGCACTGTACCTAACTATCAGGGTGCAAACATCTTCTAAAGGAAGGAAAAAGACAAATTCTTGAACCTTCTAGAAGGGAATCTTCTAGAAGGATGAGTTGGCGTTCGAATGATCATCTAAGTACTGGCTTTCCTGATATCTTGGGATATTTCCTATCCAAGTAACTAATCCATTATTTCTTACAAATTGATGGGATTCTCATGGAAATAGTTAGCAAGCAAATTAGCAAGAGATTTATTGGAGAATTAGTGCAAGATTGTATGAAGGACTGATGCTACAGCAGCTAGGAACACCAGCAAGGTTATCAAAAGTGGTTGACCTTCTTCATGCATGAGCAAGTGTGTGTGTCAGAGCTAGGATCCATCTAAATGAGATCTACAACATCAAGGCTCAGGTTGTAAGTCTTACTTTCTATCAATTTAATACAGTAATATGTCCCTTTCCCATAAAGCTGATGTCACTTTATTACATAACTCCTTGATCATATGTATAGATTAGCTATTGAATGTATTGAATTGTCTTCACTTCGATTGGTTTGTACGGTTGTGATCTTGACGGTACAAGAGCGTTGGAGCGAATCTGGACAACAAAGACCCAAGGAAGCGATCACAAGGTATGTTCATGGTTCTTCCCTCCTAGTCCATTCATTAGTCTAAATCTAGGGAAAGAGTATTATTCTGTCCTGCTTTGTTCTAGATTCGGGTGGATCTAGGGAGATCGGTTTGTGTCTACACTTACGGATTAATCCTGAAACAAGATTAATATTTATTGTCCAATTTATTTAAGGGACAAATAAATTAGACACCTGTTTCTTATTGACTTTTCAACAGTTAGTACATCAACTTCTCGGGGTCGTAACTTTTGCATACAATCTTCGTTTTAGGTGCACGATATCATGTCGTAAAGGTCCATTCAAGGACCACACATTTTTAATCTATCTATCAAAGGTAATTCCAATTGTGGCGAGCCCTAAAAAAAGTTGTTTAGAGCCTCAAAATGGCCTTGCAAGTCAAGGACTCAAAAACTAGGAGAAAAACTGCCAAACTAGAAAACTGCCAAAATGAGGCAGTTGGAATAGGTGGGAGGCCACTGAAATCCATCTGGATCAAAATCAATGATCAAGATATTTTTGAGTAGGATATCAATGGCCTATATTCACCTGGGTTTTGGCCGAAATTGTCTAAGTGTTGAAGTTCGTCAATGAAAATCGTTGATGACCAATGGTTGGGGATCGGCATGTTTTGGTGAAGTGTTGAAGTTCAACCAAAATACATATTCGATCATCGATGATTGATGGTTGGGGATCAACAAGTTTTTGTGAAGTGTTTAAGTTCACCAAGAGACATATCCAATTGTTGGGGATCATCAAGTTTTGGTGAAGTGTTAAAGTTCACTTAGAGACATCTCCGATCGTCGATGACTGTAGGTAGGGGACTAACAAGTTTTGGTGAAGAGTTGAAGTTGACCAAGAGACATTTCTGATTCTCAATGGCTAATGATCAGGGATCAACGAAATTTGGTGAAAGGTTCATGGGACCAAAGGAAATCTTTGATCGTCGATGGCCAATGGTCAAGGATCAACATATTTAGTGTGAAGTTCAAAATTTCTTCCAAGAGACACTGTCAATGACCAATGGAGAAAATAGGGTGTTGATTTTTCATGCCATGTCAACATCCACATGTCATGTCACGTAAACATCCATGTGTCCTACCATGTCATCCTAGTTGATGCCTTAGGATGATGTGTCATGCCAAGGAATCATCCACGTGTCATGCCACGTTAGCAAAGAGATGGTCAATCATCGATGTTCAGGGTTCGACACGATTTGTGAGAAATGTTGGTTTTCAAGGGGAAATGACTGATGGATGATGATCAGTGATGAGGCATCATAGAGATTCATGGGAAATGTTTGGTTTGCAAAGAAAAATGGTCAATGGTCGATGATCAATGATCGGGCCTCGGAGATATCGATGGGAAAGTTTGGTTTACAAGAGAAACCCCTGATCTTCGATAGAGAAAAATAAACGGTCTAGGTTTCTTTCGATTAGATATTGACGGAGAATATTTCGACATAGGCAAGATTGTCCATCAGTTTTAAAAAACAAAAATCTAAGTCTAGAGCCATTTTCATATTTTGGAAATAACTAGAGCAGATTAAGTCATGTTGAAATGCAACTTTGGGGTTTAATCCATAGAGAGGATATATACAAAAGTTCCAGAGTGGGACATTGTCCATTTCTTCTTAGATTTGTCAGAAATGGAAAAATAGTAGTTTTTAAAGATCTGGGTCCAAATCATTGGAAAAGGTCCAAATTAAGTTGAAACTCTTGGAGAGAGTCCAGAAAGAAGACATTGAAATAACCCATGAAGGAATTGAATAAATTCTATGGGGATTGGAATGGGGATTGGAATGGGGATATTGAAATAGGAATAAATCCATTAGTCTAGGCCACATTTTGGGGATTTTTGAGATTGTCAGAGGAAAGTGACCCTAGATAAAAAAAATATGAGAATTTTTATTTACTCGAAATTTTATATACTCATTAAGAGAAACAACTTGGTTTTAGTGAAAGTTTTCTAGAAGTGCACATATTGTGAGATAGTGAGTTCTTCTAAAACATTGTCTCGAAAAAGGGGTAAAAATGAGAAAGTTGTCATTTCTAGATAGTTGTAGTTTTTTAATGGAGCATCAAATTGAAAATGTGAGAGTTTTTTATGAATTCCCTATCATTAATATTATATATGTCTCATACAAAATGTTCTCTAGTTAATGATATGTTTTCTTCTGCAATTGACAGAGGTTGGCCTTTCAATAAAACTAAACCAGTGGAGAAAATGCACAAATGGGGTGAAAATGGCTTTTTTAGGAAGCCATAACTTTCAGCTCAAATATTAGAATGCGTCATGAGTATAGTCGTTGGGAATATGATTCATATGAGAATAATATATAATTTTTATAATTTTTGAAATTATGATATAATTCTTCATGAGTTGAGTAGAAAAAAGACTTGTAGCATTAATTGACATTTTTTTTATAATATGCATAATTATAAAAAAAAATGGTTTTTTGCACATTTTGCAGAATTAGTTGATATAAACATAACATTTCAAGAAAAAGAATGAATATTTGGGACACAGAGGAAGGAGAGGGAGCCTTCAATTCTGATAAAGAAGCCAAAGGTCAAAATACCAATGTTGGTAATGTAGAGACAAAATCTAATATACATAGAAACATACTAGAGCTAGAAAAATTATTAGAGACTATGATAAGATTGAGAATAGAAGTGCAGAGTTACAAATCATATAATGATAATATCATGAGAGACCAAAATCAAATAAATTATTAAGTGATGCAAATCCTAAATCAGTTGCAGAGGAAAGCAAGGAATGAATCAAACTCAAGTTAGGGGGAAGAGGGAAGATATCATGAAAGAAGAGATAACTACATAATAACTAGTCATTCAAGAAGTTCTAGTGTAACTCATAGACGTTACTCACCTCCTTACTCTACAAGGAAATTCTATGCATCTAAAGACTCCATAAGAAATCAAAAAGTGTCTCATGTTAGGAACCAAAGGAGAAGACATGAATTGTATATCTAACAAGGAGATATGAGGAAGATTAGGCCACCATATGTTGATGGTCAAAGAGAAATGGAAGATTATGTTCAATCCTAGTTGCTTGGAATCAAGAATTATTTTCAGTTGCGTAACTACTCATCTAACCTAGAAGCCAAAATTTCCACATACCATTTGCATGGAAAAGTTGCTATGTGGTGGGACCAATTGAAGCAATTTGAACACATTAATGAGAGAATGATCACCTTGAAGAAATTGATGAGATATTTTTATAAGAAGTATCTTTCAAAACACTTCTATGACAAAAATATGCAAGAGTTATTTGAAATCAGGTTGGGAAACATGACCATGGTAGAATATGAAAATAATTTCTTGGGATTGTCAAAGTATGTGGGGTTTATCAAGAATGAGAAGGTGAATATGCATAGGGTTTTGAGTGGACTTCCATTCTTTTGTAAATAGAAGATTCAATATGATGATCCTATGACTTTGACAGAGACCATTAGGAAGCATAAGTACCTATATGAGCAGGGTGAGGGTAGAGAATATTTGTAGACATATTGGAAGGTTAAGAAGAAAGAGAAATTTGATCAGAGGAGGAAAGGATTCAAACCTCCTTTCAATATAAACATCCCTAATAAAAATCAACAAGTTCAGTCTGCTACGAATGAATCCAAGAGAGAATACTCCTTTGGAAAAAGAGAAATAACACCAATTGAATGTTGGGGATGCAAACAAGATCACATGTTCAAGGATTTCCCTCGAAGAGAAGACAAGATGAAGACCATGCACAATATTCAAGATGATACAATAGTAGAGGACATGGGAAGAATATATGCATCCTTAGAACATCGACAAGATGAAAATAAATCCCAGATGATCGAGGTGGAAGGTAAGATCATTAATCATCATGTTATTATTTTAATTAATTCATAACAAAGCCATTGTTGGTTCAAGGGGAAGCCATTGTTACATTGATCCTAAAATAGTGGATAAATTTCATTTAGAGAAAAGTTACTTGAAAAGTCAAGTTTGGTTCAACTAGCCATGAAAATCAAAAGAAGGATCAATGATATAATAAAAAAAATTCCAATAAATCTTAATGGAGTGAGTACTAATACTAACCTAAATAGCATACCATTGGGATATTATGATATCCTAATTGGAATGGATTGGTTATACCAACATCATGTTGTCCTAGATTTTCATAACGAGGCATTTACATGTTTTGATGAAGAGGGAAAACAGACAACTGTGAAAGGAATTTCAAGACCCATTTCTATAAAGGTGATTTCAGACTTACAACTAAAGAGATGTTTCAGGAAAGGATGTCAATTGTATGCAACTCATCTAGAGGAACTAGAAAATAAAAAAGGGCCAAGCCTTAAATATTTTTCGGTATTGTGATAGTTTGAAGATGTATTCCAAGAAATACTAGGATTTCCACCAAAGAGGGAGATGTATTTCTCTATTGATTTAATACCAGGAGCTTCCCAATATCAAAAATTCCCTATAGAATTAGTACACTAGAATTAAAATAATTACAAATGTAGCTAGAAGAATTGTTGAAGAAAGGGTACATACACCCAAGTGTCTCACCTTGGGGAGAACCAATACTCTTTGTCAAAAAGAAGGATTGAACATTGAGGTTGTGTATTGACTTTAGATAGCTGAATAAATCCATTGTGAAGAACAAATACCCTCTACCTAGAATTGATGACCTATTTGATAAACTAAGAGGAGCAGATATATTTTCAATGATAGACTTGATATCATGATATCATCAGGTGAGAATCAAGGAAGAATACATCAATAAGAAAGACTTTAGAACCAAGTATGGACATTATGAATTTGTAGTGGTGTTGTTTGGACTGACCAATGAACCAACTATCTTTATGTTCTTAATGAATGGTGTATTCATAAATTATCTGGATAAATTTGTCATTGTGTTCCTGGATAACATACTTATTTATTCTAAGTCTAAGGAAGAGAATGAACATCACTTGAGTTTGGTGTTGAAACTTCTAAGAGAACATCAACTATATGGAAAGCTTAGAAAGTGTTCTTTTTACCAAGAACATATCCACTATTTCAGACACATTATTTCAAAAGAAGGTATAATAGTAGATCCAGATAAGATTCAATCCATTAGAGGATGGCCAACACCAATGAATGTTTTAGATGTTAGATAGTTCATGGGATTAGTTGGATACTACAAAAGATTTATAAAGGGATAATCTAAAATTGTTCATCCCATCACTTCTTTACAAAAGAATGGAATTAAAGTTAAATGGAAAACAAAGTGTGAAGAGAATTTTAATTCGTTGAAATAATTACTTACTAGTGTTGTAATACCCCTAATCCGAACCCGAATTGTAAATGAGACTGTAAAGGTACATTTAGGATGGTGATTCGTTGGCACCAAGTGTTGGTTCAGTTTTTCACGCACCTGAGTAGTGTGCGAGGATTGTTTTCCAAAGAAAGAGTGTGTGCATTCCATAGTGTTGCACATACCTTAGTAAGTGTTCATGGATTGCGCCTCAAGGGAAGGGTGTGCACATTCCATAGTGTTTCATGCAGCTAAGTAAGTGCACAAGGATTACCTTGAAGTGCACATCGGACTGAGTTGTGTGTGTGTGTGTGTGTGTGTGTGTGTGTGTGTGTGTGTGTGTGTGTGTGTGTGTGTGTGTGTGTGTGTGTGTGTGTGTATTTGAGGCCTGAGAGCCTTTGTGGTTATTGGGTTGGTGAGCCAAGATGAAAAAAGGCCAGCTCGTCTACCCTTGTAAATGTAATCACACTCAAATAACTAATATAAATTACATCATTGCATGTATACCAATCAACCAAAAAGAGACGGGGGATAAACTTCACCAAAAATAGAATAGGGGGGGCTTAAGTCCAAGGGAATATTTTATTAATATTTATGAAAAGTATAATTTATGGTTGTTTTCTTATCCTAAGTTCTTGAGGGATGGGAATGAGTCATGAAGTGGCTAAAGCTAATTCTGAAGGTGACAAGTGTCTAGTTATGACCATGAAAATATATGGTTGTACCTTAGTGTATTTTGGGGGAATGAAACACTTTTTCTGGAGGGTGTCAAGCCATTTGGATGGGGGGGAATGGCCACTAACTTATCTACAGAGAAAATATTGGAAAGGTTTTTTTTTCCAAGCATGTTGTTGAATCCTTGGAAGGGAAGTGGGGCAACCGAGGGACTATTGAGAAGAGAAGGGGCACATGTTATGGAGTGGGAAAGGCATGTGGGGAATGAGAGACTATAGGCTAGTTGCAGCAGTTGATCACATTGGACTAAGCAATTGTTTTGATTATCAGACCTTAGCCTGGAATTAGGTATCCTTTTAACCTGGTGGAGTTTGAGCCCCAGCTCGGGGGTGACCTGTTGTTGAAATTGTATGAGAAACAAAGTCTATGGCTGGGAAGAACATTTGAACTCTGTGCATAATTGGTGACTCTTTCTAAAAAGATAAGTGTCCTTTATTTGCTTGTCTAATTTATTGTGTGCTTAGTTATCTATGTATGAGATGTGTTTATTTCTTGTATGACATTGCATATAATTAATTGTCGTCATTATGTATGATGTTATTTGTGCATGTAAGAATGATGTTGTATTCAATAACTATTGTCGCACATGTAGAGTATGACAATTATTGAGTATTCATGTTAGTTAACTTTGTAATAATGGTCATGATTTTCCGAGGCAAGGATAGAATTGTCATGCACGCAGGGAAATATTATGTGCACGCTAGAGGTTGGAATACCTGTGCACACAGGGAAGTAGATCCATGCACATAAGGAGAAATTAATCTATGTGTGGAACCAACATGGTTGCATGTGCAGTAGTATTCATGTGTTCAGAGTGGTTACATGCATAATAATACTTGTGTGTTCTGAATGATTGTGTGTGCAATTGTATTATGTGTTAATTCCATTGTTATAACTGGTGTTTGAAGAGGAAAGTTTGTGTGGCGTGATCTAGCTTGGGATCATGTGCGTTACCTCACATGTTTTTGTGTAGATTAACGTTATAGTCTAGAATCCGTGCACTATATTTTTGGAGTGGCATTGCTCAAAAAGAAAGCTGAGAATGTTACAAAGTGGTATCAAAGCATTTTGTTAGTGTTGGTAATGGGGGATATTATAGGGTGGTATCAGAACTATATTTAGGACGTTTGCAGTAGTGGATACGTTAAAATGGGGTAACTAGGTACGTTACAAGTGCACCTGTTTTGAATATTGATGACCCAAATGAGAATTATGTGGTATGCACATATGCATGCAAAGAAGGACTTGGTTGATTCCTCACTCAAAATGGATTGGTCGATTCCTCACACAAAATAGATATGTGATCTGAAAATGAAAATATTTGTATTGTTGTTCAAAGTATTCATTTCCATACAAAATAAATGTGCAAAGGGTTCTTTCATCATGATTTATAAAATTTTTGTGTGAGGGAGTATTGATTTGATTTATGTTAAAAAATCTTAAATCTGTCTAACACAGCAAAATAAATTCACCATAAACACATAGCACATGATGAGGCAGTTCACCCCTCTTGGGCTACATCTGTCGGGTCCAAGGCTCCCAATGGGCATGTCCTTGATCTATTCATGCTCAAAATGGTGTTACAATGCGAAAAGGCCAAAAAACAGGCCAAACCAGCTGTGAAAACGAATTCAGAATACAGACAGAAGCTTAAAATGACTCTGTTATCACCTAAAACAGTGAAGGTTGATCCAATGCAGCTCCTTTTCCCTCAAGGCCCTGATGGCTCCTCAAGATATTATGACTTGAAAATGGCTGAACGACACCTCTGTTGACTCTGCAACCTATTCCATTCATTCTATAAGGCTGAGAATACCCAAAATCGACCAAAAATTCGTGCCAAATGGTTTCCTGTAGCAAAAGTTATGCCCCAAAACCAACTCTGTCCTCTTTTCCCCAAAAAACTCCACCAAAATTGGAGTAGCGGGAGTTAGCATAGCTAAAAATGGAAAATCGTGCCAAACAAGGCAGACTCCGCCCAAAACTCGCTGAACCGTTGGCATGCAAATTTAATGTTAAGGCTTGTGGTCACTTGACTCCGCATAAACTGTCAAGTTTTATGGTTTGTAAAACCACGTTGCAACCCGTGGCATGAAACGATTACCCCCGCATGCAATGTGAACGGTGCCCACCACAACTGTTTGCAACCCGTGGCATATACACTTACCCCCACATGCAATGTGAACGGTGCCAACCGCAACCGTCGAGGCTATGACCTTGGTTCTGGCTCGAGGTCCTGTGTAAAAGGGGGCTGGTCCTTAGGGGTTGGTCCCCTTTTTTTCCGCCCATCCGAACTTGTTTCAAGTTTTAAAAAAAAATGTGTCGATTCAAATGCAAGCACTACAACTAGCCCAAGCGGTTAAGTCTCAGGGTTGTCTTCCCAATGATCCGCGGTCGAATCCTGCCAACTCCAACTTGTTGCGCGCTCCAATATTTGTTTTAAAATTTGATGCCATGTGGCGGCCTCCGGGCCCACCACTTTTTTTTTTTTTTAAAACATATGTATTTCTAT
>ML779442.1:56199-77008 GCA_009831015.1 Picea engelmannii | reverse complement strand
TAATTGATCCAACAAATCATCTATTCTTGGAAGTGGGTATCGATTCTTTACCGTTATTTTGTTCAAAGCCCTGAAGTCCACACACATGCGCCAAGTTCCATCTTTTTTTGGAATCAACACTATTGGTGACCCACATGGTGAAGACCTTGGTCTTATGAATCCTTTGTCCAACAAGTCTTTAATTTGCCTCTTGATTTCAGCATTCTCCATGATAGACAAGTGGTACATGCCGATGTTAGGAAGAGGACAATCTTGATGTAGATGGATTCATGTTGAATCTCCCTTTTAGGAGGTAAACCTGTCGGTTCCTGAAACATCTCATGATGTGCATCAACTATATCATATAAATCTGATTTAATATTGGAATCACAATTTTCAAAGGCCTCATGATTCACATCAACCTTGGGCTTAATCATAAGAAGTAAAAAACTCTTACTAGAATTTACTAGCCTTTTTACCTGTCCCGCATTTACCATCGCTATATTTGCCTTGTTGTGATGTTCTCTGACAATGAACTCCTTGCCATCTTTAAAGAGATGATATTTATTTTCATGGAGATGAAAGATCGCTTTCCTGTCAAATAAGTAAGGACTTCCCAAAACAATTCCTAAAATATCAAGCGACACCACATCAAGTTCAACTGTGTCAATAAAGTGTGCAGTTATGGCGAATCGCAATATGCATTTTCTTGAGACTTGTAAATTTGCATCCTTGCATATCCACCCAAGTGGATAAGGTTTTTGATGTGGAATGGTCTCTAGTTTAAGTTGTTTGACCAAGTCTTCTGATATGAGATTTTCTTGTGACCCACTGTCGAATAGTGTGTCAATTTCAGTATGTTTTGAAACTACCCTTACATGGAATAATTCAATTCTTTCTTCCTCATTAGGAGCTTGTACATGACAGTTTGAAGTACTAGTGCTTGGCTTAGTTTCAGTTTCTTTTCCCTTCATAATTTTCAAACCCATGGCTGCAATTTTGGTTTCATCCCCTGAATCGTCACCTAAATCTTGAGGTGTAGTTGTAGTAGCTGTAGTTTTCTTCTTTCCCTTGTTTTTGTTAAACTGATTTCTTTTTTCAGGATGTAATTTCCAACAGTTTTTTTCTTCATGGCCCTCTTTAGAAAAATGTTTACAAATGATTTTTTCACCCTCTTGTTTGATAGATGCATTCTTTTTTCCTTTTCCCTTAAAAGTTTTGTCTTTGTTTTTCCATTTTAAAAACTTGTTTCTACCCTCATCAAAAGTGTTTTTCCCTCTTGCCTCTAAATGCGTAGCTTGTACACAAACTTCGTCTAGACTAGTAGGATTAAACATGAGGATAGTATGTTTAAGGTAACTGTGCAAACCACCGATATATTTCAGCAAAGTATCTTGACTTTGTAAGTCTACCCCTAATAAGAGTGCTCTTCTCCTAAATTCTTGGGTATAGTCTTATACATTCTGTCCCTTAAGCTGTCTAAAGTTTTGCCAATTCATTATAGCCTTTTGTAGATGAGCTAATGGATAAAATTGCTTCTTGATTGCAGTGATAAATTCAGTCCATGATAAAGTAATCTTACCATGTTTCTTTATTTAATCCTTGGTCTTGGATTCCCACCATACCAATGCTTCTCCATCCATTCTTAGAGAGGCTAGTTGTATCTTGGTGTTGTCATCATGAAGGTTTTGAATCCTTAAATAAACTTCCAATTGTCTGATCCAATTATCAAGTTTTTTTTCATTGACTTCACCATTAAACATAGGCAATTCAAATTTGACATCAAGGTTTAAAAAAGGACTTTTACCAGTGGTTTTTGACTTATGAGACTGATTTACTGAAGTCAAGGAAGACGATGTATAGGAAGAGGAAGAAGATGGAGATGGTGGATCACCATTTCCTCCATGTCCTTTCTTTGACTATTCATTAATCTTCTTTCCTCCTGTGGAACCCTCTCCTTCTTTCTGGTTTTTAGACCCTTCTCCAGCAATCCTATCATTTCTTTCTTGGTAGAGGATCCTTACCATTTCAGTCATATCTAATAAAGCTTTCTGAAATACTCGTTCTTCCTCCTTGGGATCCATCTCTTCAGGAGTTTCTCCTTCTCTTGAAGACATGCTTGAAGATGCTTCTAAGGCTCTTGGAGGTGGATTTCTGACCCTTCTTGGYTGTGGATTAGTTTGTGCACTAACCAAGTTTCCTTCACCTCTCTGGAGTTTTAGCCTAGTAAGCATGAAAACTTGCAAACAAGTAAATTAATCTTTGCACAAAACCAATGCTGAGTAAAAAAACTCTAGCTTCAAAAGCTCTAATCCTGAGCTCTGATACCATCTGATCTGAAAATGAAAATATTTGTATTGTTGTTCAAAGTATTCATTTCCATACAAAATAAATGTGCAAAGGGTTCTTTCATCATGATTTATAAACTTTTTGTCTGAGGGAGTATTATTTTGATTTCTGTTAAAAAATATTAAATCTATCTAACACAGCAAAATAAATTCACCATAAACACACAGCACATGATGAGGCAGTTCACCCCTCCTGGGCTACATCTGTCGGGACCAAGGCTCCCAATGGGCATGTCCTTGATCTATTCATGCTCAAAATGGTGTTACAATGAGAAAAACGCCAAAAAACAGGCCAAACCAGCTGTGAAAACGAATTCAGAATACAGACAGAAGCTTAAAATGACTCTGTTATCACCTAAAACAATGAAGGTTGATCCAATGCAACTCCTTTTCCCTCAAGTCCCTGATGGCTCCTCAAGCTATTCTGACTTGAAAATGGCTGAACGACACCTCTGTTGACTCTGCAACCTGTTCCATTCACTCCAGAAGGCTGAGAGTACCCAAAATCGACCAAAAATTCATGTCAAATGGTTTCCTGTAGCAAAAGTTATGCCCCAAAACCAACTCTGTCCTCTTTTCCCCAAAAAACTCCACCAAAATTGGGGTAGCGGGAGTTAGCATAGCTAAAAATGGAAAATCGCACCAAACAAGGCGGACTCCGCCCAAAACTCGTCGAACTGTTAGCATGCAAATTTATTGTTAAGGATCGTGGTCACTTGACTCCGCATAAAATGTTGAGTTTTATGGTTTGTAAAACCACGTTGCAACCCGTGGCATGAAACGATTACCCCTGCATGCAATGTGAACAGTGCCCACCGCAACCGTTTTCAACTCATGGCATATACACTTACCCCTGCGTGCAATGTGAACGATGCCAACCGCAACCGTCGGGGCTATGACCTTAATTCTGGCTCGAGGTCCTGTGTAAAAGGGGGTTGGTCCTTAGGGGTTGGTCCCCTTTTTTTCCGCCCATCCGAACTTGTTTCAAGTTTAAAAAACAAATGTGTCATTTCAAATGAAATCACTACCACTAGCCCGAGTGGTTAAGTCTCGGGGCTGTCTTCCCAACGATCCGCGGTCGAATCCTTCCAAATCCAACTTGTTGCACGCTCCAATATTTGTTTTAAAATTTGATGCCACGTGGTGGCCTCCGGGCCCACCACATTTTTTTTTTAAAAAACATATGTATTTATATATTTTTTTGTTTTATTATTTCATTATATGTATATATATATATATATATATATATATATATATATATATATATATATATATATTAATGAAATAATGGATATTCAAACTTGAATATCTTTCACATGCAAAGTTGGTTTTACGTGCCATTCGCGGCAACAGGATCGTATCGACGAGACCTATCCAGTCGTTCTGACTTCAACCACTTCTGAGAAATTTCAATTTTGAGCATTTTCTTCACTTAGGACATGATCTCCTGATCAATATGTCATTAGTTATGAGTCCAAAAATCTTAAAGAACATGAGAGGAATTATGCCACGCATGATTTGGATCTTGTTTCCATAGTTCATGCATTGAATATGTGGAGGCATTATGTCATGGGAAATATATTTGAATTAAGGACAAACCGTAGTGGTCTAAAATATATTTTTGAAAAACCAAATTTGAATTCCAGGAAGACAAGATGGCTGGAATTTTAAGTGAGTATGCTTTCGACATCAAGCATATCAAGTAAAAAAAAAAAAAAATGTTGATGCACTCAGAAGAAGGATACATATCATGCATGCTATATCCATTAGTATCCATGAGTTAGATTTGAAGAGACAAATTTTTGATGTTGTTGTTACAGATTAGCTTTCCCTACAAGTAAAAGAAAAATTACAAGAGGAAAATGTACAACAAAAAAATAAAGATTATGAGATTAACGAATATGGTTAACTTATGCATAAGAATATAATTTGTGTTCCTAGTTCCAAAGAACTTAGGAATTTTGTATTAAAAGAAATGCATAATGTTCCAACGTTGGATATCCCGGTTACCAAAAAACAATTGCAACAGTAAGAAGCCTATTCTTTTCACCAGGAATGAAGAAAGATGTTGTTGATTACATTTCCAAATGTATGGAATGGAAGAGAGTGAAGGTTGAGCATAGACACCGAATGATTTTTCTACAACCATTTCCAATTCCAAAGAAGAAATGGCAAGTGGTAACCATATATTTTATAACTAAATTTCCTAGGACAACAAGGAAATATGATTCAATAATTGTAGTGGTTGATAAATTGGAAAATGATGCTCATGTTATTCTTGTAAATATGACTCATACAAAAACTAATATTGTCAAAATTTTCATGAGGGAAATTGCTAGGTTGCATGGGATACCTAAGGAAATAGTCTCACGCAAAGATACTAAGTTTTATTCAAATATATAGAGGGGATTATTTAAAGGATTTGGTACAAATATTAAATTTATCGCAACATACCATCCACAGTTAGATGGGCAGAAAAAGAGAGTCAACCAAGTGATTGAGGACAATTGAGAATGTATGTGATGGATAAGCCATCTAAGTGGGAATATTACTTGCATTTGGTTGAGTTTTCCTATAATAATGGGGATTCATTGAAGATGACCCCATTTGAATTTTTGTATGGTAGTAAATGAAATACTCCAATGAGTTGGCACAACCCATTAGACAAAGTAGTATCTGGGCCAGAATTTCTCAAGGATATGGAAGACCAGATGGTTAAAATTAAGAAGAATTTGAGGTTAGCACAAGATAGAAAAAAGAGTTATGTATATAAGAAAGAGACAGCTAGATAATTAAAGTGGCATAGCATGTTCTTTTGAAATTGAAGCCCAAGAAGAGTTCATTGAAGTTGGCCAACTATACAAATCTAGTAGCTAGATTATGTGGTCCATTTAAGATATTGAACAGAACAGGGACAGTTTCATACATGTTTTCATTTCATGCTTCCATTAATATGCATATTGTATTTCATGTCTCTTTCCTGAAAATGTATGTACGTGATCCTAACCATGTTATTGATTGTAATTTGAATCAGGTGGAGCTAGAACAAGATTTGCAAGTCTAGCTAGTGTGCACATTGGACAAAAAGTCAAAAATCTCTCGAATCGATTCATGAAACTGGTAAACGTTCAGTGGACCTACTACAGTCATGAAGATGTGTTAAGCCCTAAATAGTGACTCATTACCCCTTAATTGGGGCATATTACATTAGTAATTTTATTTTATTTATCTTGGCTTGAGTCCATTAGTTGTAATTGTACCTCCTAGTCTCCTATTTATACCAAGGAGACATTTTCATTTGGAATCAACTTGTATTTGGACATTTATGTGGGGTATAAGAAGGTTTCCCCCTCGAAGAGGCTTGTTACCTGAAATCATCTCTTTTTCAAGGCATTGAGTACTTATTATGAGGTTTTTCTATGCTATATTGATATTTGGTTCTTAATATATGGTATCAGAGTTCAAGGTCTTGGGGTTTCGCTGCTACATCATAGACACCTTGGAATTTTTTCTATAACTTTTTTTTCTACGAAGTTTCAGAAGGAACCCTTTGGATAATAGTTATTAGATGGATCAAGGTACGTTGGGTTAAAATTTCAGCTCCTGAGGCCTTATACTTTAGGAGATACATCCTGTGTAAGAGAAGGTTTTGGAATAATCCTAAATTGATTCATCGTGGAATTTTCTCTATAAAAACGTTTCTGTAACATTTTTTACCCTGAAATCCGAGGAATATTCACATCAATTATTAATTTATCTATGATAAAAAATTTAGCTTCTAGGTCATCTTACATTTGTAGATACACCTTATGGAAGACAATGTATTTGACTAGTCTCAAGTAGGTATTCCAAGTAAAAAAATCATAAATTATTCCTAGAGTATCCAATTTGAGTGAGACTAGTTGCATTGGATAGTAGACAGTCTGTACTATTTTTTGTACAAGTTTCATAATTTTATACCAATTATTTTGTGTGGGGCATGCTATACAAGTGATATCTCCTGGAAAGGCCAAAAATCAGCAAGTTGTGGGGAAGTTACCATAAATTCTACTTGGCACATCCAATTTTGATCAAACATGTGTCATTGTAGAGAAGAAATATCATAGAACTACAAAATATTAAATTTCATACCCAGAAGGGCTGAAATTTTGGAGATACAATAAAAGAAAGATTGTCTAGCAGAACCACCTCAAAATCAAGGTTTAAAGTGATACTTGGTCAATATGCCACCAAAAAAGGTAACTTTTACACCAAATAAGCCTCCAGACATTCCTACTTGGACTCTTGATGAAGGTGAAGAAATGCGTAGGGACATAAATGATTTACAAAAGAAGACAATAACAAAAGATGAACTACAAGAGATGATGGATTCAACGGAAGCTAAGTTGGAGGCAATAGATACTAAGATATGGTTTAAAAGGGGAGATCATGGAAGGATTGAAAAATTTCCTACTAGAGAGGACACCTGAAAGTGAAAATGTATCCCATGAAATTCATGATGAGGACACAAGGAAGATGAATAAAAAAATGGAGAAACTCTAACATTGGGTTGAAGACCAACCACTTTCCTAAGATCGATATGAGGAATCTTGATGGCAAGGACCCAATCACGTGGATACTTCATATGGAGCAATTCTTTGATCTACAAAATGTGCGATATACACAAAAGGTACAGATTGCGTCTTTATATTTAGAACCCAATCAATTTGTGTGGTATCAATGACTTTGTTCTCGCAAATCACTCATTACTTGGACAATTTTCACGGAAGAAATGATAGCACACTATGAGATACAAGGAGCAATCCCTTCTTTAGCCAATTGATAAATCTCAAGCAAAAGGGTTCAGTTACAGAGCACATTGCGAACTTCCAAAGATTGAATATAAAGGTAACAGTTATTCCAAATGAGCACTTGATTGATGTATTCATAGGAACTTTAAGGGATAACATTCAACATGAGGTTCGTCTTTGGGAACCCAAATCATTGGAGAATGCATTTAGGGTGGCAAGAAATGTTGAAAGTTAAAATATGGCTATGGTTACTAGAAGGACCACTCCTAACATCTATCGAGAGAATAATGTTCCTTCTTCTAAAAGACCTCAACCTACTAGGTTGACACCTCAACAATTGGAGGAAAGAAAATAAAAAGGTTTATTCTTTAATTGTGACAACAAGTACAGTGAGGGACATAAGTGTGGTGAGAAGAAATTATTCTACATAGATTGTGAAGAGGAACAAGAACAAGAACGATCTCAAGATGAAAATGTAGACGTGATTTCTTCTAAAGAGTTGAATCCCACAATATTGTGTAATGCATTGGCTGGAATTAGCACTCCTCAAACCCTCAAGATCGAAGGATATATCAAAATGAAAAAGGTAATAGTCCTAATTGATTCTGTTTGTACTCATAATTTCATTCACCATAAATTAGCCAAATCTCTCAATTTCTTTGTATATCCAACACCAGAGTTTCAAGTAATGATTGCAAATGGAGGAACTATCAATTGCTCAGGAATATGCAATAATATCAATCTTATTATGGGGGAATATGTAATTAATATTCGAATGATTTCTATACCCATGGGTGGTGTTGATGTCGTACTAGAAATCCAATGATTACAATCATTAGGAACAATGGCTTTTAATTTTGAAGAACTTTTGATGAAATTTTCATTGGAAGGAAAAGAAATTGAGTTAAGAGGTATCACAGGGAAGTTTAGTAAGGTGATAAGCTCCAATGGCATGACAAAATTATTGAAAAGGGGGCATCAAGGTGTAATTGCACAACTGTGCTCACTAGATGTTCAAACATCTAAGCCATCTATTCCCCTAGATCTCCAAGGGATCATTGATAAGAATTCCAAAGTATTTGAAGATATTCCCAAAGGTCTTCCACCCACTCGAAATCATGATCATGATATTCACCTAATTCTTGGGAGTGTTCCTCCTAACATCAGCCCATACAGATACCCTTATTCCCAAAAGAGTGAAATTGAGCACATGGTTGAAGAAATGTTAAAGGCTGACATTATTATACCTAGCCAAAGTTCTTGCTTTGCACCGGTGGTAATGGTATTCAAGAAATATGGCTCATGGAGTATGTGTCTAGATTATAGATAGCTCAACAATATCACTATTAAATATAAGTTTCCCATTCCCGTTGTTAGTCTCTAACTTTGGTCTTGATTTAGTGAGAATCTCTAATCCTAAATCCTCCCTGCTTATATTTATCCTTGGTATGAGATTGTTATGTTTTGCATTTTTTGCATTTAGAAATAATTTTCTTAAGTTTTGAAGGTTTAGGACATGAATTAATGAAATTTGTCACATCATTTGCTTATTTGAATTTTGAAAATTCAAATTATTTCCAAGTAATGAATGGTGCTACAGGAATAGCATTATTCCTGTAGCGCTAAGGTAATTATGTTTTGACATGCGCCAACCATCCAAATCTCGTCATGATCGCACAAATCATGGATGCAGGACCTGTATGTGCTCCACAATGTTGATAGAATCGATGATGCAGTTTAAACCGTTGTATGAATGAGATCACGTTGTACCTGTAAGGACCTTCATCAAATCCAATCCTTCCTAATATGATTAAATGATACCATCATATTCCATTCTAATTTATTAGATCATGTGTGCAGATATCTATTTAGGGAAATTGTTATGTAATAACAGTCACGGGATTTATTTTCCAGTTTCAAATCTTGCAGAGTTTCTTAGAACTGTATTAATTACATGGCGCTAAATAAAAGTGGAAAAATCATCAGGTTGGAACCTGAGGGCATAGAAATTGTTGAATCTTACCCATAGATGGCACAAAGGTTTAAGGGCATTGGTTGGTTTGAGTTTTTCACCACTTTCCAAGGACATGATGAACATGTGTCCATGATATTCGCATAGAACTTCGACGGTTTTGAAGTTGTGATTGGAAAGTTGTTGATGATGGTGACTGAACACTCCATTTCCAAATCTTGCAAATTGTTGATTGGGGGAGAATGGTGGTGGAAAAAGGAGCACGTGGTCATGGAATTCATGAACCAATTTCTGTTACCAGATAGATAGAACCCAGATTAGAATAAAGGAGTTCCCCATAGCTTGATCAGACAGGAGTGGCATACCACTCTGATTATAATTCACAAGTATATTACATGCGAGGGTAGGTTCTCGTTGGTTTACATATATCATATCATGTTATTAATGTGGATCAATGGATATTACCCCTTAAACTTACCATATTTTCTACTCAAAAGTCTATAGAAGATGTCCAAAAGTGTACAATCTCACCCTGCCACAACCAAAGGCAGTCTGTTCCATCAAGTTTTGATAAAGACACTGGTTGTTTCTGCTTTGAATGAAGTATAGAGACCTTAGGACTGGTTAATCCAGTCTCTAAATAATTATCCACAACCAAGAAATCCTAAAAAGGCTAAAGGGAAGAGGGAAGCTACACAGAAACAAAGTATCAGAGATGATGAATTCCCAGTAAAAGAAGAAATATTTGCAACCAGGGTGACAAGGACCAACAAAAGAAAGAAGAAGACTCAGCAAATCCCTATTGATACCCCTGTAGATGAATGTCAGGAAGAATCCACCACCAATAGAGGCAAGAGATCAAAACTTGATGTAGAGATTGAAATGTTTCCTGATGCAGAGATTTAAATGTTTCCCAATACAGAGAAAAAAATAGAAGATAGATATTGATCAGATCCTATTATTAACAAAACACTAGAAAATAGGATCTGTAGTCATATTTTGTATAGTTTAAATAGACAGATGAAAGACTATGTGGGGGTCAAAAAGTTGGATATTCAGGAACCTTTTTTGAAACTCCTTGTAAGACATTTTTATTCTATGTTGACACTTAATGGCAAAGGCATATTGATGGTCAAACTTTCTCTTCTTTCGTGTTATTTTTCTCTTCTTGCTTGAGATCATTTTTCAATTGCAATGCATTGTTTTCTTGGTCTTATTTGATACAATGAATAATTTGTTGTTATTATTATTATCAAGATTTGATTTACAAGCTAATGTTGTTGTTTCTTAATTATATTTTGAGATAAGAATTATATGTGAGGTTAACAAATTGAAGACCTTGTATTCTCTTTCCTTATTTGTCTGATTTATCTATGTGGCTACCCTTTAACCAGTCAGTGGGATATCTCTTTCCCTTATTTTGAAATTCATGTTTACCTTGAAACCTTGAACTAGTTTTCAACCACCCTTTTAAAAAACCAAATCATGAAACCCTTAAAATACTATTGCAATAACCTAATGATGACCTAGATTTCCCTCTCATGGTCAAGTGAAACTTTAGGGACTAAGATATTTTGGCGTCATTGTTGGGGATGAATAAACGAAGATATATTCCCTGGGGAAACAACAAGATTAGATTCAAATCTTGATGGTGAACAAGATTTTGGACATTACATAAGACTGTGATTTTTCACCTAGAGACTCCTCTGTGGTAATTCTGGCTCCTAAAAGAGAAGGTAAAGGACTTAAAACTATTCCAACTTCCTCATCATCTACAAAGAGACTAGTAACCCGAAAAAATACAGACCTTGAACCTGTTGCAGCAGTACCAGACCCTGAAAATTTATTAAGAAAATCTAAGTTATTCCAAGGCAGTCCTCGCTCTCAAAGGGAAAATTTCCTTCAAAAATATCTCAAGGACAGTCCTCTGAAATTATCAAACTCCAATCATATGAAGAATTAATTCCTGAAAGTGAGATCAAACTTGTCATTGAGCCTGCTACAATTTCCTTTCCTTAAACTATCTCATAATTAAATTTAAATCAATGGAAGTTACTTGTTGAGATCATTGAAGAGGAACATTCAAATACCTTGTCTGTAGATGAAGCCTTGAGAGATCACAAAAAGGATATTAAAAGTGAACCCGAAACAATCTCTTCATCATCTCAGTCTCTCTCTTCTGAAGAAGTTAAACCACACTATTCCTCTTTTGAAAACCCTCTTTTTCTTGGACCATCATCTTGCTCTAGTCCAGAAAATAAACCCTTTTTTGCTGAAGATCAAGAATTATTATCAGTACAACTAAGTTTCCACACACATGAGATAGTTTCTCTTTCTACATCACCAATCTTGCTTACTCCTAAAGCTCAAACACCAAAGATAGAAAATATGGATCTAAACATAATGGATGCAATTGTTGCAGCCATATATGCACCTTTAAACATACCACAAGTTTTGTATTCCTTTCCACCAAATGACTATATGAAGTATTCGTCAAGATTCAATGGAGAAGGAGGAGTTACTATTGAAGCGCATTTTAATTCTTTCTATAGTTTTGCAGACAATTTCAATGTAGAGAATGAAGATGTGTAGATGAGACTATTTGTGTAGATTTTAGATGGTGAAGCAAGAAAATGGTTCAGGAGCTTGCCACCTAATTCAATTGTTGATATTGATGCCTTGGACGACACCCTTTTATGACACTGGGGAGACAAGAAAGATTGCTTACACTACATTACTAAATTTGGTGCTTTAAAAAGGAAACAAGGTGAATCAATATATGATTTCACTAAAAGTTTCAATAAAATGTACAATAAAATTGTAGATGAAATTAAGCCTTCAGAAACATCAGCTAAAATCACCTTTGCCAAATCTTATAATGATGCATTCTATTTGTTATTAAGAGAAATAAGGTCTGATACCTTGAGTCTGATGCAGGAAGGTGTTATTGAGATAGAATCTAACATACTAGCAGCAGACAAATTGAAGTCTAGGGGTGATAGAGATAGGAAAAAACAGAAAGAAGAGCTTCCTTCCTCTTCTCATACAACATCTGATTCTAAGATGGATGAAATGGATAATATGTTGAAAAATTTGACATATGATATGGCCAGGTTGAAAATGAAACAAAATCATCCCAGTAGACCTTCACAGGAAGGTGGATACAGAAATCCAAATCAGTTCAGGAGGCCAAACAATGTACCTCAAATCTTACCGAGAGAAATGAAGAATCAAGAAGACCAAAAAGTTTTGCCTCCTTTCCAAAATAATGTAGTAGATGAGTTGGAGGAAGAGGATGATACAAGATATGACCCTGCAGTACATCTAAATGATTCAGAATCATCCCCTATTCATTTGACACAGCAGGATTATGAAGATGCTTTGATATTAAATCAGTTTGAAGAAGGGGATGCTAATGAGGTCATACAGAAGGAACCTAAAAGGA
The DNA here is from genome assembly GCA_009831015.1 of Picea engelmannii. Lineage (NCBI taxonomy): Eukaryota > Viridiplantae > Streptophyta > Pinopsida > Pinales > Pinaceae > Picea > Picea engelmannii. The sequence goes on along the minus strand of ML779442.1, from coordinate 64,474 downwards.
AGAAATATGATCTCAGATCTAGATCAAATACACCTAAAGTATATACACTTGTTTCCACAAAGAAGGCCAATACTCCAGTTAAAACAAGGATCAGTAAAGATAGTCCTAGGATTCATATTGATCAACCATTAAAGAAGCCTACCAAGGTTAGTACTACAGAGTTAAAGGAATCATAAAATATTGTTTCATATTTCAACCTAGAACATGAAATTAAAAAAATCAAAATTTGTGTACCTCTAATAGAACTAATGAAAACATAGCCTTTTAGGAAGACTATTCTCAAGGCTTTACAGCCTCCTACTCAGGTCACCTTTTCAGAGACTATCAACCTTGAATATGAGAACCCTTATATAACCATTGGACCTCATATTGAAGACATAACTGATATTTCTCCTCCATTCTACATATCACTAAATGTCCATGACAAGATTTTTCATAACTTCCTAATGGATTCTGGTGCCTCGCACAATGTCATGCCTAAAGTGGTGATGGATGAATTAGTGTTAGATATTACTAAACCTTACCATGATCTATATTCATTTGAATCCAGGAAATTCAAATGTCAGGGAGTTATCAAGGACATGGTTGTTACTCTTTCCCAATTACCTATGAAGAGTGTGGTATTGGATGTTATTGTGGCTGACATACCTCCAAAATTTGGAATGCTTCTATCAATATAATGGGCTAAGAAAGTAGGAGGCACTCTACATATGGATCTCAGTTATGATACCATACATGCTTTTGGTGGAGAACATCGGATATTATACAAGGAATTAAGACTGGCTTATTTGGTAAGTGATCATGAAAAAACTAGTAATCATCCTATATGTTGTAGAAGATGATATTTGTTCCTCTATTTTTCATATTGGTGATCAGATGGAAAAAACATCAGTTAGGAAAAAAGCACCTGCAGTTGGAGACAATGCATAAAATTTTGTTTGGAAAATGTATTTTGATGGGGCCTGTTCTAGACAAGGTTCTAGCATTGGGATTGTTTTCATTTCCCCTACCCAAGAGGTCATTCTTATTTCATATAAAATTGAATTTGATACAACCAATAACATCACTGAGTATGAATCCTTTTTGTTAGGGTTGAAAGATGCTAAATATATGGGTATAGATAAGATTTATGTTTTTGGAGATTCAGAACTTATTATCCACCAGATTAAAAAAACTTATCAAACCAAGTAGCAAAGGTTAAAACAGTATAGGAATGAAGTGTGGGATTATGTGGATAATTTATTTTTGGCATTCAACATTAATTTTGTGCATAGAAATTTGAATCAATAGGCTGACTCTTTGGCACTTACAGCCAACAACTTTAAGACTCCAATGTTTCCTAACTTGAAATTTGAGATTGAGGTTAGACACAGACCCTGAATACCAGATAATATAAAAAATTGGTAGGTCTTTAAAGATTATGAGTGGATTAAAATATTCTTAAAAACGATTGAAGAATTTTCCAATATTTCAATCGATCAAGACAATGAAGATGATGATGTAGAGGTACATGTTGCAAATGTTCTTCAAGACAGTGTTGTTGAGCACAAAATTATTGAATTAAAGACAAATCATCTGCCTAAAGGTTTGGTTCCACTTGAGATATTGTTTGATCACAACGATGTTTCTAGAAAGGTTGTTATTCAGACAAAGGAGACTGATGTAGTGGGTTGTGATATCAGTTCTGATTCAAATCCCTGGTTGATTAAAATATCCAAAAAACTGTCAGAAAAACAGAGAGATATATGTGTTGAATTGATGAAGCAGTGTTCAGATGTATTTGTCTGGTCTTATGAAGACCTGAAAGTGTTTGATACAAATATCATACAACACAAAATTCCTCTGAAACCTGGATCAAAACCTTTTAAGCAAAAGTTTAGGCAATTTAATCCTTTGTTGTTACCCATAATAGAAAAAGAGATGAAAAGGTTATTGGATGCCAAAATTATAGTTCCACTGAGATACTCAGAGTGGGTAGCTAATCTTTTACCTGTCAAGAATAAGAGTGGAGAAATAAGACTCTGTGGAGTGGAGAAATAAGACTTTGTGGACTTCAGGAATTTGAACAGGTGCTCTCTAAAGGACAATTATCCATTACCGAAAATGGATCATATTTTACAGAGAGTAGTAGGGGAAAAGAAGATCTCTATGCTTGATGGATACTCAGGGTACAATCAAATATCAGTAATGGAGGAGGAAAAAAATAAAACAAATTTTACCACTCCCTGGGGCACTTTCATGTAAGAAAAGATGCCCTTTGGATTGATGAATGCAGGACCCACTTTTCAAAGGGCTATGGGCATTGATTTTATTGGTGATAAAGACAGGTTTGTAGTTATTTACCTTGATGAAATCACTATATTTTCAACATCTGAGGAAGAACATTTACAACACTTGAAGCATAATTTTGAGAACTGCAGGAGGTACGGTATATCACTTAATCATAAAAAAACACATTTTGTCATGGAAGAAGGAAAATTTTTGGGACATATTGTTTCACCTGAAGGTATTAAGATAGATCCTGAAAGAGTAAAAGTTATCAAGCAGATAGACATTCCTAGAAACAATAAGTCTATCCATTCCTTCATAGGTAAAATAATTTTTTAAGGAGGTTTATACCTAATTTTGCAGAGATTATCAAGTACATTACAGACATGTTGAAAAAGGATGCATAAATTAAGTGGATAACAAAAGCTAAAGAATCTTTTGAGAAGATTAAGCAGGCTATTGTTCATGCCCCTGTTCTCATCAGTCCAGATTACTCCAAAGAATTCATGATTTTTTCATTTGCCTTAGAAGACACCATATATGTGGTTCTTCTACAAATAAATGAGCAAGGATATGAGAAGCGCATCGCCTTCTTCAAAAAAACTCTCAGAGACTCTGAAATGAAATATGACATAATGGAAAAATAGGCATATGCCCTGGTAAAGGATTTAAAATATTTCAGGGTATATGTTCTTTAATCTGAGATCACTGCTTATGTGTCAAGCAGTGCAGTCAAAGAAATCTTAGTTCAGCCCAATTGTGAAGGAAAGAGAGGAAAATGGATAAAACAAATCCTAGAGTACAACCTGACTATAAATCCAACACAGCTGATGAAAGCTCAAGGCCTTTCCAAATTAATGACAGAGTCAAATTGCAAAGCAATTGGGTTGTATCATCTTTCAAGCAAAGCACAAGATTTTTCATTCCAGATTGGAGAAACTAGCTCACAGGTAAAAAACAAGTATGTTTCTTCACCATGGTACAATGATATTAAATTTTTTATGTTGAACCTTCAATCTACTCCAGAATTGGATAAATCAAAGTTCATATCATTAAAATTAAAATCAGTAAAGCATTGCATTATTGATCAGATCCTATTTTGGAAAGATCCTCATGGAATCTTGTTAAGGCATGTTGATGAAGAAGAGGCTAAACAAATTTTTTGTGATCTACACCATGGTGTTTGTGGAAGTCATCACCATTGGAAATCTAATGCTTTCAAGATTCTCAGAGAAAGATATTACTGGCCAATTATGTTCTCAGACATGTTTTCTCAGGTCAGGGCATGTGAACCCTGTCAGAAGATTGCAGGAAAGGAGAAACTTATGTCTCTGCCTATGAAACCTATCATCGTTCATTGACCATTTCAATAGTCGGGCTTGGACTTCATCAGGGAAATCAACCCTTCATCTTCTGGACATCATAAGTGGATCCTTACAACCACATATTACTTTACAAAGTGGATTGAAGAAATTCCAACTTGGAATGCAACAGACAAGGTAATCATGGAATTTCTTGAAGGCCATATCTTTTCTAGGTTTGGTTGTCCTAAAAAAATAGTTATTGATAATTCTCAATCTTTTAAATCCAAATCCATGATTGATTTCTGCAATAAGTATAATATCAAATTGGTCCACTCTACTCCTTACTAACTCGAAGGAAACGGGTTAGCAGAGTCCTCCAATAAAAGTCTTATAAGAATTATCAAAAAACTACTTGCAGGAAATAAAAGGTCATCGAATTCCAAGTTAAAGTTTTCCCTATGTGATGATCATATCAGTAACAAGAAATATATTGGGACCTCTCCTTTCCAGATGGTGTATGGAACATAATTTATTCTTCCAACTCAATTGGGCTTACCAGTCTTAAAAAAAAATCAATAAGAGTTAGAAGAACCCAATGATGTCCAAAGGAGAATTTGTCAGATGATTGAGGTTCAATAGGCCAGAGAACAAATGAATCAGAAAGTTGTTGTTGACCAGAGAAAATCCAAAGCCACATTTGATAAAGGAACTAAGAAATATGTTTTTAATGAAGGATATTTGGTATTAAGGTGGGATGTTAGGAGAGAGGATAAAGAAAAACATCGTAAGTTTGACAACTTATGGTATGGTCATTTTAGAATAGCCAAGGTGATGGATAGTAATACTTTTCTCATACATAATCTAGATGAAACAAAAAAAATTGCAAGCCCAGTGAATGGGAGGTTCTTGAAACACTACTTTCTTTAAAGATTCATCAAAGAAAGGACTTCCAACCTGTACAATAGGTTTTTCTTTCAATAAAGACTCCATATATCCAATGGACTTGTTTTTATAAATTCGTGTTGTGAATAAAGGATGACAGAGTAGAGAAATCAGTGAATAGAAAGTAAGGTAAAGGCATTGGTCTGCAGTTCTTGGAGTTTTATCATCAAAACATCACCCCCAGAAGGAGCTAGTGTTAGTCTCTAACTTTGTTCTTGATTTAGTGAGAATTTCTAATCCTAACTCCTCCCTGCTTATACCTCATTGCTTGGTTTTTAGTCTTTTATCCTTGGTCTGAGATTGTTATGTTTTGCATTTTTTCCATTTTGAAATAATTTTCTTAAGTTTTGAAGGTTTAGGACATGAATTAATGCGATTTTTCACATCATTTTCTTATTTGAATTTTGAAAATTCAAATTATTGCCAAGTCATGAATGGCCCTACAAGAATAATGTTATTCCTGCAGTGCTAAGGTAATTATGTTTTGACATGCGCCAGCCATCCAAATCTCGTCATGATAGCACAAATCATGGATAAAGGACTTGCATGTGCTCCACGATCTTTCTTGAATCAATGATGCAGTTTAAACCGTTGTATGAATGAGTTCATGATGTACCTGCAAGGACCTGCATCAAATCAAATCCTTCCTGATATGATTAAATGATACCATCATCTTCCATTCTAATTTATCGAATGATGTGTGCAGATATCTATTTAGGGGAATTGTTATGTAATAACAGTCACAGGATTTAGTTTCCAGTTTCAAATCATGTAGAGTTTCTCAGAACTGTATTAATCACATGGCGCTGAAGAAAAGTGGAAAAATCATCAGGTTGGAACCTGAGGGCATAGAACTACTTGAAGCTTACCCACAGATGGAACAAAGGTTTAAGGACGTTGGTTGGCTCGATTTTTTCACCACTTTCCAGGGACATGATGAACATGTGTCCATGATATTCACACAGAACTTTGACAGTTTCAAAGTTGTGATTAGAAAGTTGTTGATGATGGTGACTGAACACTCCATTTCCAAAGCTTGAAAATTGTTGATTGGGGGAGAACGGTGGTGGAAAAAGGAGCACGTGTTCATGGAATTCATGAACCAATTCTCGTTTCCAGATAAACAGAACCCAGATTGGAAGAAAGGAGTTCCCCATAGCTGGATCAGATAGGAGTGGCATACCGCTCTAATTATAATTCACATGTATATTACATGCGAGGGTAGGTTCTCATTAGTTTACATCTATCATATCAGGTTATTAATGCACATCAATGGATATTACCCCCTAAATTTACCATATTTTCTACTCAAAAGTCTATAGAAGATGTCCAAAAGGGTATAGTCTCACCTTGCCATAGCCAAAGGAAGTTTGTTCCATTAAGTTTTGATAAAGACACTGGTTGTTTCTGCTTTGAGTGAAGTACAAAGACCTTGGGATTGGTTAATCCAGTCTCTAAATAATGATCCACATCCAAGCAAGCCTAAAAAGGATAAAGGGAAAATGGAAGCTACGCAGAAACAGAGTATCACAGGTGATGAATTCCCATTCAAAGAAGAAATATCTAAAACTAGGGTGACAAGGACTAGCAAAAGAAAGAAGTAGACTCAACAAATCCCTGTTGATACCCCTATAGATGAAAGTCAGGATGAAGCCACCACCAGTAGAGGTAAGAGATCAAAACCTAATGTAGAGATTGAAATGTTTCCTGATGCAGAGATTGAAATGTTTCCTGATGCAGAGATTGAAATGTTTCCTGATAGAGAGATAAAAATAGAAGATAGATATTGATCAGATCCTATTATTAGCAGAACACTAGAAAATAGGATCTGTAGTCATCTTTTGTATAGTTTAAATAGACATATGGAAGACTCTGTGGGGGTTGAAAAGTTAGATATTCAGGGACCTATTTTGAAATTCCTTGCAAGACATTTTTATTCTATGTTGACACTTAATGGCAAAGGCAAATTGATGGTCAGACTTTCTCTTCTTTCATGTTCTTTTTATCTTCTTGCTTGATATCATTTTTCAATTGCAATGCATTGTTTTCTTGGTCTTAATTGATACAATGAAGAATTTGTTGTTATTATTATTATCAAGATTTGATTTACAAGCTAATGTTGTTGTTTCTTAATTATATTTTGAGATAAGAATTCTATGTGAGGTTAACAAATTGAAGACCTCATATTATCTTTCCTTATTTGTCTAATTTATCTATGTGGCTACCCTTTAACCAGTCAGTGGGATATCTCTTTCCTTTATTCTGACATTCATGTTTACCTTGAAACCTTGAAATAGTTTTCAACCACCCTTTTAAAAAACCAAATCATAAAACCCTTAAAATACTATTGCAATAACATGATCATGCCCTAGCTTGCCCTCTCATAGTCAAGTGTAACTTTAGGGACTGAGACTCGTCATTAATGAATTGTAAGATGAACTTCATGGAGAAATATATTTCACAAAGTTATATCTTTGTTCAAGGTATCATCGGATTAAAATGAAAGAAGAAGATATCCCTAAAACAACATTCCAAACTCATGAAGGCCATTATAAATTTTTGGTCATGCCTTTTGGCCTTACAAATACACCTTCCACATTCCAAGGGTTGATGAATTCCATTTTCAAGCCCTTCCTTAAAAAATTTGTGTTAGTATTTTTTGATGATATACTAATCTATAGAAAGTCTTGGGAGGATCATGTACGACATGTTGACAATTTGCTACAACTATTAAAGGAGCAACAACTATATGCAAAATTATCCAAATGTTTCTTTGGGGTGAAGGAAGTAGAGTATTTGGGTCACATTGTATCCCATGAAGGTGTCAAAGTAGACCATCACAGGATTAAGGCCATGATGGACTGGCTGATTCCCAAAACATTGAAGAATCTTAGAGAATTTTTGGGTTTCACGGGTTACTACCGCAAGTTTTTTCGGCACTATGGAAGAATAGCATCACCTTTAGCGGCACTAACTAAGATGGATGCATTTTCATGGACTCCAGAGAAAACTAAAGCTTTTTAACAACTTAAAGAGGTGATGTGCAAATCTGACCACTCCATACTTCACAAAAAACTTTATTGTGGAATGTGATGCCTCAGGAAATGGAATTGGTGTTGTCCTAATGAAATAAGGAAGGCCCTTGGATTTTGAAATTCGGCCACTCAACGGAAAGGACTTACACAAACCCATTTATGAGAAGGAAATGATGGAAATACTACATGCATTGAAGAAATGGAATCCTTACCTACTAGGTAGGATCTTCAAGGTCAAAATAGATCATGATAGTCTTAAATACTTCTTGTAACAAAGACTATCTTCAGAAGAATAAAAATGGGTGACCAAGATATTGGGCTATGATTTTGAAATTGTCTATAAAAAAAGGGAAGAAAAATGTTGTGGTATGTTATCCACATTTTTGGTTATCAAGATGATATTATGATTATGTCATGATGATGGAAGATCAAACTCTTCATTAAGAACGTTTTCCTGAAGAAGGTTACACTTGTCATTTTCTCAAAAATCATATTTTGAAAGTAGTCCGCAGGCTGCATATATACTCTCCTGCGAGAATCCATAATTCCCGCATGCTGCATTCAGCTTGACTGCGGACTTTCCGCATGTTGATTTGTGTACCTTGGGAGGTGTTCCCCATGTGTTATCCCCTCTTAGCACATGTGGGAGAGACATTTGCCTTTGTCCTATGTACTTTATGTTCTATTTTGTACTTGACTTTGGTTAAAGTGCAAAATGTCACTTTT
>ML779442.1:30483-43239 GCA_009831015.1 Picea engelmannii | reverse complement strand
GTAAATAATACTTATCATATAAAGAAGAAGAGGTTTTTACCCTGTATGGGTTTCCTCGGGAAATATCTGTCTCTGTGTTTCTCATATATGTGACTGATGTTGAATGTGCCATTGTTTATTTCCCTGCATTATTGTGATCATCAATGAGTGTCTTGTAAAGATTTTAAAATAAGCATAATTGTTTAAGCACGGTAACAACTGATTCACCCCCCCTCTCAGTTGTCCAATAGTCCAAACATGGATGTTATTTACTAGATGCATTGGAGACATATAAAGAAGTGGATAGCATGAAGGATTGCATGGAAGTGAAGGGGGTTCATTGTCTTTGGGTGGTGTAGGCTAGAGAGAAGAGAGATAATGTACGTTGGATTGCAGTGTGTTGAGAAACCTGTGAGAGATTGAGTTTTGACTAGTTTGGGAAGCTGAGTGTTTCTCTAGAAGTCATCCTTGTGGATTCATAGCCCTGGATTGGGGGTGACCTATTGTTGAGACTTAGAACAACAATGTCTAAGGTTGGGTGAAACCTCCTTGGTCTATAGCCAGTTGGTGATTGGTTTTAATAAAGATAAGTGCTCTCTGTCATGTGTTTCTATGTTTGTATATTTATTTTCATTGTGTATCAATTATTAACTCTGAGATATGTATTTATAATATGCATTCTTGGTGGTTATTGTTGTGCATGGCATATTGCACATATATTTTATGTTGTAGCATGAATCTTGATTATTGCATGTGTTTCTTTAATGCTTCTTTATTAATTAAATGATATCATAATTAAAAATAAGATCTTGAAGTACAATTTGAAGTAATGCGACCCAACCTACTGGTCGTTGGGTATGTTACATTATACCTTCTAATTTCTTCATCAAATTTCCTTTCGATTGTAATTTTGTTCTTAATATCTTAAAAAATTGTCTATTTAGATTGCTCCATTACTTCATCAAAGTATTTTACAATGCTTGACTCTTGGAATAGTAGTAGCCATCTGCAAATCCTCCCTTGATACATTGTCGTGTTAACTAAATACCTTCATTCTTGATGAACATCATAAAATAAAAATGGATTTACCAACAAGTAATGCCAAAAAAATTGTAAATAAAATATCATTCCTAGGCCCTCTATTTCTATGTTCAATTAATTACTTTAAGCCTTGTTAAATTTTCAACTAACATAATAGTTAGGATGGTCGATGCCTTCTTCTCCAGTCTATGTTAAAATAAATCTAGTTATTATGTTTGATACATCGACATGCACATGGAACTTCTTACTTTAATAAGGAAATTTCAATATAGGGACCTCAAATATCCTTTTCTTTAATATTTATAACTTTCATTTCATTTTTCACTCCAACCAAATTTTGAATATTTATTTAATATCTCATCCAAAGGGAAGGTTATATCAAAGTAATGTTTGATAAAATTTATGTAATATCTTGTATGACCCAATAGGATTCTCATATATTTAGGGTTTGCGGGAGGTTTCAATTTCAATATAATATTAATTTTTTCCATGTCTAAGTTAGTTCCTTCTTTTCATACTATATGTCCTAATATTATTCCAACTAGAGTGGAAAATATACATTTTCTCATGTTTAGAGATAGCTTGATCTATTTGCACCTTTCCAACATCATTGTGAGACAGTGTATATGATTCTCAAGTAAGTTGTAAATGGTGTAATGATCAAAGTAGAAGCTCTTGGAATTATTTCACTAATATCCTTGAAAATATAATAGGAACATTATTCAAGCCAAAAGGAATCACCCTTTATGGAAAATATACAAACTCTCTAACAAAAGTAATCTTCTCCTAGTATTCCTTAGCAAACATTACTTGGTTTTACATGGAAATTCCATCAATAAATGAGTAGCATTCATGGTATGTTACCTCATTTATTATCTCATCAACATGAGTTAGCAATGGTCCTCTCCATTGTAGTAACTTGAGGCCCACTTTTGGGACAATTTGACCATATTTGTACCTTATAAACCTCTCTTGACTATGATTAATATAAATATATAGATATTTGTGCAATTGATTGATTGAGGGAATGTGTTGGATGATTGAGTGTGTGTTGTGTCTTATATTATCTATGGTTTTCATGATTTTATGGATGTCTACATTATACACTAATCCATACTCCAAGAAGCTCGAATCAAGAAGGGGTCCTAATCCAAAATTGCATGAGAAGAAATGGGGATTTTGTCCCCTCATACACCTCCAAAGACTTGGCAAGATTATCAATCACCCAAGGCACCAAATATATAATAATAATTTTCTTTTGTTGACTCAAAGGAGACAATCTGGAAACGGGTTTGATCCTTAAAACTTATGAACCTGATTATAGGGATCCTAAAGACATGATCCTTTCAATCAAGAATTGATTGAAGGGTTGATTGATGTAACTTACTAGTATAAGTAGAAGATAGTTTCTATCTATAGGGAGTTATCATTTTTATGGAGAATTAGACATTCTTAAAGAATTCAAACTCATTGGATATGTATGGTTGTTTTGAGAAAGCATGCTAATGAATATTTTGTACTTTCATATTTTGTGTCATTAGTAGTCTTTTATGTTCCACATAGAAGCCTTGAGAGAGGCCAATCAAGGTTGAACAACAAATATCTATATTTTTATTTCATTTCCTTTAATTTTAGTGTTGTTAATTTCAATTAGCTATGTTGTGCATAAACCTATGTATTTTCTATAGAAACATTTCATTTCCTATAACAACACTTTATCTACTATAGAAGAATTTCTAGAATATCGCTGCAAGTAGTTTCATGGTATTTTTTTATTGTCAATGAGATTATTAACTTTGGATTGTTACAACTTTACAACATGTTACTTCAAAGGGGATTAGTTTTGTTTTGACATGTTTTAATTTAGTGTTTGTAGTAGGATATTTTGTTGTAGGATTACTCTAATTTTAGTAGGATACCTTAATTTAAATTCAAATCTATTTTTTAGCAAGTTCATTTGAGTACTTTGGATCAGTAACCTAAACCTAGCTCACCTGGATTTACAACCTTGTATCTTATATTTCCTTGCTATTAGGATAAGCACGATTGGTCCATTGGTTACATGATATTTTCCACTTTTTCTTATAGTTTTCTTTCAGTTAAATTGCAACTTTCTTTCAGTTGAATTGGAGATTTCCTTTAGGTAATGTTGAATCAATTATTATTCCTTTCACTTGCTAAAGTAACTCCTATAGTCCTAATATCAGCATGCCTCCTCCTTCTTAGATATATGCATGTATGAAGTTTGTGTGAACCTTGGTTTGACATTTAAAGTTGTAAAACGAGGAGTACAACATTGTTGTTGTTATTATTTGGCCCATCAGTTGGGAAAGGATATATGGTGGTTACCTTATTCAAGCATATAAACTGAACACTAATACTCCATAGTTTAGGGTCTTGTTTCTTCTGTTGTACCAACATATGGTTTTCGCATTCAAGTTTGTATATAGGTTATATGATTCATGTTGTAATCATATTATCAACTTCTTTTTAAACAATTTATTTGTACTTATGTGAAAATTTGTAAGGCTTCTTTTTCATAGGCTTTTCATTTGGGATTAAGTCAATTTTGATTTCTCCCATCTCTTTGAAAAATACTTTTAATTCTTCATAACATATTGTAAATACATCTTGGTATTTTTCATTAGGTCAAGTATTTCTCTCATTTTCTTCTCCAACCATCAATCTCCAATCTTTTCCCTCTTTTTTTTTGTCTTCCATCATTTGATATGTTGACTTCCAAAGTTTTGGATCTATGTGTTCATTGACTCTTCAATCTTCCTTTGTCCTTATTTAATCTCATTATATGAGGTGGGGAATTCAATATTCTCTTCTTCCACTTGTTAAGGGTCATTTTATTTATTCACTTTAAAGATAATATTTATTAGTTTATACACCCCTAGATGACCCCTCTTCCATATGAAACTATTTCCAATGCAATTTTCATTTACATTTCAATCCTCCTTAGCATGAGGTTTTCCTCCTTTTTTTCCTCTATTGTAATTATAATTCAATTTAAAGTCAACCTAGTGTTGAATTTAAACTTACCTTTTTCCTTTATGTTCATATCAATTGGCCTTTCAATGAAGTATCACATATCTTAGACTACTAGTGCTAACCTCTCTTCTATTGGAAAATAGGAGAATTCTCTAATAAATTTATCTTCCAAGATTTACCATTTGAAGTCTCACATTTTTCCACCTCGACCTTGTACTATTTATATGGTAGATCTTCTAATGTAGTTGGGAACATATGTGACCATACCATTTCATCATGGTATCCATTTTTTTCCATTACTTTTCATATTCATGTATTTTTTATCATGGAATCAAATTTTGCTCAAAAATTCAAAGTGCTTGGAATCGCTTCAAATCGAACGAGAGCGTAGGCCTCATCGTTGTGAACCCAATGCAACTTGTTTGGGTTCAAATGGATGTCGGGAGCGAGAGATATCGCGATCTATTCGAATCGTTAAACAAGTAAAAAAGGTTCGCTGACTATGCAGTCCATACAGTCCGTACGGATGCTGATGTGGCATGACCGTACGATGATTTGGCAGAGATCGTACGTCCGTACACTGATGTGGCATGTGATGACATGGAAATTTGTGATTGGCAGATGTGGTCGAATTATGATGCCACGTGGCACCGTTGTATTGGTTATTGTTTAAAATTGTATGGAGTCCGTGGGGGTCGAACCCCGGACCTCCCCTATGGCTCCACGCTTTGGTAGTGTGTGGGTTACCACTAGCCCACACGGTGGTCCTTGTAAACTCTATGGTTTAATTTACATTTGAATTGTATTAAAATGTGAATGGAGGCGCGTCCGGGTTGGGGCTTAGCCCCAGCCCCGGTCGCATGTATTTATATATATATAACCACCACTTTATATATGGAGTGTGTGTTTCAAACAACCCGGTCGTATATATTTTAAAACCGCATGACCATTGTGTAAACAGTTGGCGCGCATTTGTGTTATCAAATGTATTAAGCCACAGTTCTTGGGCACTATTACATATGGCTTCAACCTTAGCGCGGGAGTTGGATTGGTTTTGGAAAACAGTTAGCCCTTTTATATTTACGCGAGGTCACATGGACCCATGTGCTCGAGAGCTTGGCGGTTAGGGGCTGGCACACCCATAACCGTCCTACAGTTCGCATCATTGGTGCGGTTGCGTTCGGTGCTAGGTTTTTACGCTTTAAATAGCGTGTGTGCTAGGTTGAATGGAGAAGGGTGCAATTTGTAGATACAGAGACAACAAGCTTGAAGGGGGGACTTTCAAGAAGCCTAACTTCTTCATTTTTTGGCCAAACGAGGTGCCGAAAAATCCCAGCTAGGGGTTTTTGGACGCTTTGAAGCCATTGGAGTAGTTTGTTGGTCAATTTGAGCATTGTAAAGCACGTTTTTGAGCACTTTGAGCAATTAATAATAATGATCCATTGGAAGCTGGACCAGGAGATGTAGCCCAAGAGAGGGGTGAACTCCTTTATCATTTGTTGTGTTATGTGCTTATGTTCATTGATTATGTTGTTGTTTATTTGTGTCTTAAATGAGTAAATCCTAATAATGATGTGTTTCAAAGTTGATCCATTTGCTTTTAACACATAAACTTTACTTGCAAATATTTCCAAGTTTACAAGTATTTCTTCATTTTTAGATCAATTTTCCTCTCAAGTGAGAAACAAAGATTGAAATTTGTTATTTGTACACCTACTATCAACTTTTGTCCTCCAAATATTTCTATAAATTATGTCGATGATGTGTTCTAGGTTTGCAATGAGTGAGCATGGGTTCTCCACCAAAACACATCCCAGCCTATGAAGGAATCTACTAAAATTTATAATCAAAATTTGTCTCCTTGATGTTTAAACAACTCATCCACATAGATAGCATGTGATTCTCATTATTTAAATCTTAATGGGGGGGAGACAGTTGAATTAATTTATATGGGGATTATCCTAGGATACTATCTAATCTTCTTCTAAAAAATAAATTGTATGGTCATTGATAAGAAGCATGTCTTGATTCTATCCTTAGGGATAGACTCAATGCTCCAACAATATCTTTACCTTGATTCATAATTCTTCATTTTCCACTCATAAATCTCAATAATGCAGTTTTTTCCCCATGGACATGGGTATTCCAAGATGCAATACTCCTTTGATATTAGGTTTGACATTCTCATCCTTTCCTTGTAAGACTTTGTATAACTTTTTAATATCATATTGATCATCCCATACTTCTAACCAAGTGTTTCCTTCATTGGGGTCCAAGGGTTTGATGATTCTCCCCCCATTTCCTTTAATCATTATCTTACCTTTCTCTAGGGATTTTTTTCCTTCATATTTTCCCCCATGGTATTTTGACTAACCCTACATATCTTTTGATTCCTTCAACTAGGTTGATGATCTCAAAGTTGACCATGGTTGATATTCTCATTATGCTTGTTTTGAATCTTTTTAGTAGTCCGATGTTCTCCATGAATCTTTTATTGGATAGCTTTTAGAAATTTCTCAATGTGATGTATCTAGGGAGGATAATATGGGGTACCTAGGTAGGAACCCAAGGGGGACAATGAATGTAATGTGACCACAATCATGGAAGAATCCCACTATGTAGCTAGAAGAAATAATATAATAATGAAGGATAGTTGGCATAGACCCCTAGGAATACTCATGAGAAATCATAAATACACATGAGTATCATTGTATTGAGATATATTAGAAGTTACTATATTGTAGTAAACACATATTATGGATTGATTCCTTTCATAAGAAATATTTGATGGTGTTACCCTATCTTAAGGGCTCCATCTATATTATTGTGTTGTTTATGTTGTGAATGGGTTTTGGTATTTCTAAATTTAAGTGTTTATTTTATTTTAAGGGTTATATTCTATATTTTTTCTACTAAGGTTTACTATATAAGTGATACCAGATCTCTTTCTTGGGAAAAAAATGGATTTTTTTATTTTTTTTTAAGTTTTCAAGGAAAAAAAAAGATGGCTATATTAAGATCCACTTTTGAAACTTTCTATGTAGAATCCAAATAAACTAGTTGCGTATCCAATTTTATCTAATAACAATACCCAATTTCATGAAAAACATTATCTAAATCAAAGTCTGGGAAGTGATGTTAGTATTGAATTAAAATTAGTTATTTTAGAGTTTTTAAGGTGATGAATACATGGATTTTAGATGAGACATATTTTCATAGAGTGCCCAAATTTGTCTCAAACAAATGCTAGTAAATGCAAAGTAATTGTGGAATTTCATAATTGTGGTTAAAAAAAAGATTTCCAACAATATTGAGGGATTTATGATCATATCAAATTTGTTGCCAGAAAATTCTAGCCACACGAAGGAGCTACATTGAAAAGTAATTGATTTTGTTCAAAACCCTATTTCTATTTTTAGGTTTTGACAAGGAATATGTATTTTACATGGAATTCTAATCATATTGATATTGAAGAATTCATAAATGCGTTGAAGTCAAAATTTTCATTTTTTTTTAGATTCTCTATAGCCATTAAACTAAAGAATGATGTTGTAGTCACTTGATATTAAGAAGATGATGGAAATTTTAAATGAAGAATATGAACAAGTATTTTAGGTGGGTGGTCTTAGACTATGAAACTAGATAAAGAAATCATTAAGAGTTTATTTTCAAGTGAGAGCAATTCTTAATATAGGTTCATGGATGTATTCAACAAGAGAAGGTCATTGTTTTTATAAAACCTAGTAACAAGCATACTTTTTTCATCAATGTTAACATGGCTAAAATATTACAAGTCCTTACAAATCATATTAAATTCACAATTTGAATGTGAGAATGTTCAATTTTTCCAAGATTTGAAGATTACTATGGATAATATATGTTGCAGTCACTAGATTTCCATGCTATAAATACAGATCCTTGGATGTTCTGAGTTGATACAATTAATATTAATATGAAAAAGACTTTTCTAAAGATTTAGTACAAGAAAAATAAAATAACAACATAGGATACTCTCTTAATAAACAAGAAGATCGCAATGGGCCACATAAAAAATCCATGCAAGGAAACTAATTGTAATATTTGAAGACACATCAAATGAAATGTCTAAATTTGAATCCAAAGAAGATTCTAAAAAATCACCTAAAGGACATCCTTGGGAAGAGCATATTACAAATGAATAAGAATCTATAGAGACACATTCCTTAAGGAACCACATATTGAGGAGCCAAAAAAAGAAAAAACAATTTCTAAGGATGTTATATATTTACACCAACACCACCTCTAGAAGAAAACGTTATCATGGAAAGGCCACGAGCATCAACAAACTTATTATGGACCAAAATGGAACTAGAAAGGTAACTTGTATTAAATAATGTGGAGGAAAAGTAATGCATGGAGATAAACAACATGAAATCAAAGGAGTAACCATAATCAAGATCGAGGTGGAAAGGAAGTAGTTAAACCCCATGTCCACATTTCACTAGGATGGTTGGATGCTCATGCTTGGTACAAGTTAACTACATTTCTAAGAAGATCATATTATATGCCTCCACTTATGTTTGAAGGATGAAACATGTGAAGGGGGAGGAAATGTACTGTACCTAGAGAGGATAATATGGGGTGCTTATGGAGGTACCCAAGGGGGACAATGATTGTAACTTGACTATAATCATGGAACAAGCCCACTATGTAGTGAGAGGAAATGACATAATAATGAGTGGTTGGTATAGCCCCTAGGAATAATCATGAGAAAGCATAAATAGACATGAGTCTCGATATATTGAGATATGTTGGATGTTATGTTATTGTAGAAAGCATGGTTTATGGAGTGATTCCTTCCATAAGGAGTATTTGATGGTGTTACCCTACCTTAAGGGTTCTCTCTTTATTCTTTTGTTGTTTATGATGTGAATGCATTTTGGCATTTTTGAAGTTAAGGGTTTATTTCAAGTTAAGGGTTATCTTCTATATTTTAGTTATCAAGGTTTACTACACTTGGCCTCGCTAGGTGAAGTCTCCCCATCTTAATCCAAGTATCCTTTGGTAAGATATTCACCTAAGATGTAAACTCAGCTACAACTAGTGGCACTTAAAATATCTCAATTTCTAATTTGGACTAAGGATCGTAGTCATGTGTTTATTTATCTTCTTGGTTAAGTGACAAATATTATTTATTATTTTACTTATATCTTTACAATTCTTGAGTATTATCAATAGTTCAATCAACCTTGATACAACTTTCTCTTCACATAATAAGTCCAAATATTGTTTGATAACAACATTATTTTCATTTCTGTGTCCATTTTGTTTCATTTCATCAACTTCATCTTCCTCAACCATCTTTCTAAACATGCATATAGTCTTATTAGTGTATTCTTTCTATTTCATTGAGTTTGGATACATATTTGTTTATCATCTTTGTTGTACTTGTATTTTCCATCATAGGTCTTTCAAGGATGTTATCAGATGTTATGGGGCTGAAATTATACAATTAAGAAAAAAAAATCATAATTGTTTCATAAAGAAAAAAATATTTATTCATAATTCCATAATTATGAAATAATTTAGAAAAAAATTATAATTGAGAAAAAAGATAATAATGGATTCAAACATGTGGATGATTTGTAATTTCTTAGTTCACATGCCATCAAACCTATCTATGACTTGTAATTGCTTAGTTCACATCCCATGAAGCCTATTTCTAAAATCTTCTAAATTTCTATG
Organism: Picea engelmannii; assembly: GCA_009831015.1. Classification (NCBI taxonomy): domain Eukaryota; kingdom Viridiplantae; phylum Streptophyta; class Pinopsida; order Pinales; family Pinaceae; genus Picea; species Picea engelmannii. The sequence goes on along the minus strand of ML779442.1, from coordinate 33,498 downwards.
AGAAAATGTCAAATCAAAGGGATGGGAACAATGATTCTAGTGTTTGAGATTCCTCACACGAGAGAGTGTTTTATGAGTGTTGGGTTTTGGGCATCAACACATGGGATAGAATTGTCTCACTTCTTCCAACCAAAAAAGAGTGGCCAACCTATCCTAGGTGAGATAGTACAACCTATTCTTGTTGTGATATGGAGAATTGTCTCACTTCTTCCAACCAAGAAAGAGTGGCCAAGGAGGATCTCAAAAAACTAGCTGAAATTTTTCATTTTACATATTATTATTATTATTCAATTAAATAAATAATAATAAGTGTAACCATTACTCTTCAGGGATCATCTCCATATTATTACTATTAAATAAATAAATAATAATAACAATTACTGTTATTTTAGGTTTATGTGGTGAGATCTGTTAATATAATAGCTGGGAAAGTGACCAAACTTGGCCAATAATAATAAGGTGGCCATTGCATCTTAACCTATCAAGCGACATATTTGGGCGGCGCAGGCGTCGTCCTATTCATGCTAGATCTGGGTTCCTTCTCTTCACATGGATTTGAGGCGATTGTATGACTGAAAACAATAGATGTCAACAATACGTCAATGTTGCATCTACTGATTGTATATTTGACACCTGCCAAGCTTTTCTCACTATAGTAAAGTTGTTACCAGTAGCCAATCAATTTATATGACTTCGCAGTTATGTAATGGATTTTGGTCCCCGAAAGATCTTGGGTTTTCTAGAAACCCTAGCTAGCCAGGTGTTGATTGATTGCTAACTCCATTCTTCACTTTGACCGAAACAAAGAGACATAAATGACAACCATCTAGTTTTTAGAATAGCTAACCATTCCATTGGGATACACAATTGGTCACAACTTTCATTAGCTATACAACTGCGTATTGTTCTGATCTACATGTGACTTCAACATCTGACCATGATGCCTTTTTTGTGCTTGACCATTCTCTACAGGACGTGCAGAATGTTTAATTTTATGCCCTAGTTGCAACTATGGAGGCGTGATGACAACACTGCTGCTCTTATGGTAAGTTTGTTCCAAGTGATAAAATGTCACACTAAATTTCTCGTTTGACAATTCAAAAATCTATACTAAATAGATTTGAACTTGAATCAATTGTTCGTGCCCTCTGTTGGAATTTCCGTTTCTTCAAGTACGAAAACAAGAGCATTTAATGTTGGATTTGAACTTGTGACCTCATATAAAAAGAAACACGTGTTCTTAACTATTAGGCCCACTCAAATTGTAATCATATTTTCTGAGTAAATATTCTAAAATTCCTAAACATTGACTCTTTCTATAGGATGGTAGCCCATCATCGTAGTACAGATACAACACATTGAGAAGGCTTTCACATTGAAAAGGCTTTCAGTCCTTATCAAGATGATGGGTTTTCTACAACTAGCCATGAACTGAAGCGATATATATACTGGGAAATTGCAGTGCAAAATGTTTTATTTTTTCATCAAAGAATTCCATAGGAGGTAGGCATCGTATTGAATGGTGGCGAATATTTAATAGTGAAATGAACATGATGTGCAGCACACTATCCACGGATGGTCTTCAATCTACAATAGCAAAACCCTAGTTTTTGTATCTTTGTTTGTTTAGACAAGTGCTGCAAGTTGGATTCACATGTCAAATGAAAATATCAGATTTGGAGCTAGAACGTTTGGAAATTCCTTCGACGATGGATATTATTAGGTCTCACCATCATAATGTGGTTGTAAATCACGGTCTCTTAACTATTTTGGAGCTTGTGTGTTGTCCAATATTAAAAATACTATTTGAATTTCAGGTTACACGTGCTGGTCAATAATTCTAGGTGTAAGATTGGTTTGAAGTCCTACCAACTCAATTGAATCAAATTCGCTGCAGCGATTTGAGTTTTCTTAGATATAAACGATTTCAGGCAGCCAAACCTCGTCTTAGGAAACCCAACGACCTCCTCTGGATGCTGATCGTTGCCCTAGACTGTCTTTACCCACAGATTGATGCAAACATATCAATGATCGCATGTTAAATGATGGTGCAGCCTTATTTCTTTGCAATGACTAGGCTTTTTTCTGGTTCCATTTATTCCCTAGAAACATATCAAAATAAGACACATGCTAGCGACTTCACTCATGGTTTGAATATCATCACTGTCGGAAATACATGATGGGTACGGCATTTAATTGTTTTACCGATGGATAATAAACCCTTATAACACAAAAAAAACTCCACAAGTCTGATTAGGGTTTAGGGTTAGTGGATATCAAAAGAAGAAGCGTCTACTTACCAAAAAGCTAATTGTATAAAGATCAAGAGTAAACATAAGTGCGAGTTTGATTTGTCGGCAACTGATAAATTGTGAAGCAAGAAATGCAGAGAGAAAGAATAGAGCAGAAATAGTATTCAGTATATTGAGAATGTAAGGAGAAAGTACAATGAGAAGAGTTAATGAAGAAGTTATATGCAAAAGGAAAATAGCTGAGCTAAATAGGCTCAAGAAAAGAAAGTACAGCTGGTCAGGACAGCTCGTAGTGTAAGTCAGCCTGTTGAGGTTACATTATATTTAACACTCCTTAAACTCAATAGTTACAAACATCAGCACTGATTATGCCCAAGTGATGTCTCAAGTGATGTCTCTGAAAATCAAAAACAGATTTTCCCAGTGGCTTTGTGGAGTTGATCTCGAGAACCACAGACTTGGAGTGCAATGTCACCATTATTGACGAGCTCGCGGATGAAGTGAAAGCGAGTGTCAATGTGTTTGTTTTTTTTGTGAAACACATGATTTTTGGATTGAGCTATTGCTGAAGTATTGTCACAGAAAATAGGAGTTGGATCATTTTTTGTATGTGACATATCTTTCAATATTCTTCTCAGCCACACAGCTTGACAAGAAGTTGAGGTAGCAGCAACATACTCTACCTCTGCAGAAGATATTGAGACAATTGGCTTCTTCTTTGATGCCCATGAAATCAGGTTCGAGCCCAGGTGAAAAACATGTC
>ML779442.1:0-17744 GCA_009831015.1 Picea engelmannii | reverse complement strand
CTATTATTATTTTTATAGGACACCTCAAAAGAGAACTTGTTAATAGAAGTGGAAAGGGTAGTTGTAAAATTATGATAGAGTTCTTCAATGTTGTCCTTATAAGTTAAGATATTTAATTTACTATTTAAATCCTTTAAGAAAATTTCAACTTTACTTTTGTCAAAGCGCAAATTCCTTTGATTATCATAATTATATTCAATGGCGCTCCTATGCATGGAAAAGTTTAGAGTTAGGGTTAAAGGTTTATTATTAGAGTCAAGCTCATGTTCATTTAAAAGGTAAAAGGTTTTTATTTGGTTGGAAACGGGGATATGGATATCACATAATCTACAACAATACTACCTAGCCCATGAATACAAGTCATCTGGTTGGAGTTTGGCCACTTCATTACTCCATTGCAAATTATTAGGTCTTGAGAGTTGTAGAGCTTGACCAACTCAATACCAAACAAATTCTCAATTAGTTCTTGAGAGATTCTTTTGTAGCTATTAGATAAAACAAGGTCCTCATATAGCCATAGAGGATTATGGTTGGAGTCATTACTTAAAAGAGTATCTTCTTTAGTTGCATTCCTAGCATTAAAGTCTCCTAGAAGGAGGATGTTACCTTCATTTTTCAAACTATAAATATATTGTTCTAAATTATTATAGGGACAATTGTTATCTAGATTTTTGTTCTTATAAAAAGTAGAATTAATAGGTGCAAAATAGAAAATTGCTATATACATCTTCTTAGCGTTGGTGTCTGAAATTTCTATCCAAATGTATTGATTGAGAGGGTCAATCTTATGAAGTTGAATCTGAGGATAAATTATCTTTCTAATATAACAATCTATGTCTCTTATCCCTCTACGATGGGATTTTTTGTTCCATGCTGACCACAAGACAATTCCTTCTATGTTAGGGACCTTAGAATACTCATGCTCCCAAGTTTCAACTAGATAGATAATATCAATATCACTAGGGATCCAACTTATCATAGGACCTTTGTGATGTAGGAGCATCTCTCCAAGCCATCCATGCGCCAGCCAGCCAGCCAACTCAGCACACACATTCAATGAGGAAAGGTACAGCCCTTTCACATTTTGAATTTGAATGTGAAGGCATTTAATATTGTAAGGATGTTAGAGCCATAGAGTCGTGCCTGTACGTAGGCTGTAGTTAATAGAGGATCTTTAATGGTTGTAAGGCTGCAATCTAGCTCTGATTCGGACTAGACAACCATTTATTGGTAATTCAATGTAATTAAATGAGAGTTGGTGAGGATGGAGGGAAGAGCTTGAAGAGCCCCCTTATGTAAAAGATCTTTGATCTTGTTTTGGGTAGGTAGCAAGAGTTAGAGAAGAGAGCAAAGAGGAGGAGCCAAGACTTTGTCAAAGTCTGAGCTCAGGAACACCTTGTAAAGGAGGCATTTGATATTAATACAAACCAAAGCAGTTTTCCTTGCATATTGTCTGTGTTGTGTGAATGTCTATGTGTGTTCTATTTATGTTGTGAATGAATGTTGTAGATGTGCGTTTACAGGGACATATAGGTTCTGCTATCTGTAGAGTTCTTTGATTTTAGGTTGGATTTATTTGAGGCTTCATGCAAAGAGGGTGTGACAGAACACTGTGGGTTCTGATAGTCAGTGCTTAGAGAGCACTTCCAATTCTGCGGAATTTGGACAAGGATGTGCTAGGAGGGCACACCAACTGAAATCATTGACTCAGAGGAAGACCTCAAGGTTGTAGAATACCTTGGAGGTGAGACTGTGCAGAGGAGGACACAGTAGAAGAAAAAATCTCTGAGGATTTCTGTGGAGCTCTACCAAGAGGGCATTGAGCAGGTGCATAGAGTGCACAGAGGAAATTTGTTGAGTTCAGGAGGAAGATAGAACTACTGAGGGTTCTATAGAGCTCTTCCAGGAGGGCATTGAGCACAGGCACAGAGTGCTAAGGAGGAACTCTGTTGTGAGTTCATAGAGAAACAAAATCACCGAGGATTCTAGACACTCTGCCAGGAGGGAATTGAGTAGGTGTCAGAGTGCATAGAGATAAATCTTTGAGTTCAGAGACAGAGAAGAGTCCAAGGATGGATCTTCACAGGGTTGTTGAACACCCTGCAGACTCAGAAAGAAGCTTGCTTGAGCAAAGAAGTGCCAGGAGGGCATCAGATTCTCCATCTGAAAGAGAAGGAAAAAGGATTAATTCCTTAGAGGTTGAAGCTACAGAAAAATATCAAGAGGGGTAGCATCGTTGTGCGTACAGAGACTCTGTTAGATGCGCAGAATTCAAAGAATCCTTTAAGGATTTAAAGAGAGAAGCTCAGGAGGAGTAGTTCTTTTACGCACAGGTCATAGCTACAAAGATCACAGAGGCCAAAAGAGGGAACTCTTTGGAGAGTTTAAAAATCTTGAAAGCTCAAGAGGGACAGCGTCTTCGAATACGTAGTCGAGACCTTTTGAAGGGTTGTAGATCTCACAGAGGAAAGAAGAAAAGGTCGAGGCCTTTAGCATTTGGGAAATCTTCCAAAGTTCAGGAAGAAAGCGCATGCTCAACAGGAGGAGCACAGTTGTCGTCGGATCAGCTGAGAAGATGTGGACCGTGGATTCGTGTCCAAGCAGCGTAGGAAGGGAACAATGAAAGAACAGGTCTAATTCGTTAGATCTGGGTACATGGACCAATAGTCATCGAATCTGTGGAAAACTGCACGAGTTTTAAATCCTCACATGCAAAGAAGAGAATCCGAAAAGTCCCGACAGGGTAGAGGTATTGGTATTTCTGACTTCGAGAATTCAGAGGTTCAGAGGACGAAGGACTGGAGATTAGGAATCATGGGTCCCAAAGTCCCGAAGGTATCTGAGCCATCCATCTAAGAAGGACAAGTGTCGCAAGATCCTTTCATATTAGGGATTCAGACATTGGGAAGCAGATAATGGATTCTTTCGGCTTCGCTACTGGTGAAGTCCCGAAATGATTTGGACCATCCATCTGTGGAGGACACGTGGAGGAGATTAGGGAGTCCACCAGGATTTCGGATACCGGGGATTCGAGAGAATAGAGGATAAGTTTCATAGGGGTCACAAAGTTCTGAAATGCGAAACCCCAAAAACTCTGAAAGATCAGGGAGGACATGTGGCAGCAGAGTGAGGATATCGATATTTCGGATACCGGGAAATCCAAAGAGCAGGGACTAGGAGAAACTTGCCTCGGGAAAGCCCGAAACGCAAAAAACCAAATTCCCTGAGGAAAAGCACGGGTCACGAAGATCTAAGGTATTCATGGTCGTTTCGGAGTTCGTAACATTAGGAGTTCTGAGGACAAGAGAACCAAGCCTTTCGGCGTTGGAAAATCCGAAAACACGAAAGAAGGAGAAAGTTGAGGCATATGCATATCGTCTTTTCGGAAGTCGGCTTTCTGGGAGTCCAGAGGATAGGAGGTCGGGCGCTTTTGCGTCGAGAAAACCCCGAAAGGGACTGTGGTCATATGGGAAGTGGTCACATGGACTAAGATCTGGCCCAAGGGGCTAATTACTGTGAGCGCCATTTCGGCGTTTTGGTATTTCGATGATCGGGAGATTGAGGAGTTAAGGACTCTCGACATCAGGACTCAAGGAGTCTCGGGACCCAAAATTCTATTTTCAGGGAAAAGGTCCATGGACGTATACAGAGGCCGTGGGGAGAGTTAAAGGGCATGTGGATCGAATATTGGATATTCCAACAGGGAATCAAAAGAGGTGATCCGACTCAAAGGCATTAAAGAATGATCCTTAGACCGAGAGGTTGTGTAGTACCTACTGAGGCAGGGGGTGCTACGTCAGAAGTGGTATCAGAGCCACTTTTTGTTTGTATCCTGTAGACAGAGGGAGGCAGAGAAGAAAAAGAGCACTCTGATACACACTAGTTGATGGTATCAGAGCTTGAATCTGTTTGTATATTTCAGGTAGAGGGAGTAGGAAGGAAAATACTATGATATACAGCAAAGTGGTATCAGAGGTAGCTTGCAGAGACAGGCAGAAGGAAGACAGAGTGATGGAAGCTCTGTGGTGATTGTTGTAGCTGCGCAACAGTCAATAGACAATCAGGTGAACTATAAGGAGAGGCTGGAAGCACTCTCAGTTGTAGAGTGACAGTAGAAATTTTCCAGGAGGGCAGACGGGAACAGGAATATGGCTACGTAAGGCCATGGACGAGGTGGAAAGAAGAACCATCAGCAGCAGCCGAGTAAGGTTGAGATGGATAGAGAACTTGTCGAGATCAGGGCGAGGATGGATGAACTTGCACTATGGATGCAACAGGATACAAGGTCGAGATGGGTATATGAATGGCCCATGAGGACGAAAGAAAAATGGCCAGTCAAGGCATTGATGGCCAAAATACAGCAGAGGCTGTTGAAAATATGGTTGAGGCATGTTGAAAACCTCAACAGACCAGAGGAGAAAGTGGTTCAGTTGTGTGAACTAGAGGATGGGAGAAACCTCAGTAGTGAGGATGACATGGGATCAACTGAAAATCTCAAAGACTGCCAAGAGGGCAGAATAAAAATTCCCAATTGCTAGGAGGGAAATGAGATGAGATCACTCCGGGATCTCATAGACTATCAAGAGGACAGTCGAGGAATTTCACATTGCCAGGAAGGCAATGAAATGAGATCACTGTGGGATCTCATAGACTGTCAGGAGAACAACAAGGGGAATTTATATTTCTAGGAGGGAAATGGAAAGAGATCAGTAGAATATCTCAGCGATTGCCAGATGAGCAATAAGATGGGATCAGAGGATCTTACAGACTGTCAAGAGGACAGCAGGGAAATCCCATATTTCCAAGAGGGAAAGGGAGAGAATATGAACTCGAAGTTGAGTTCATATCAACAGATGCATTTGATAGAGAGGGAGGATCAGAGGGATCTTCTAATGATTGGGGGAATTGGAATATTCCTACCAAGCAACCTAGGGGAGGTCAAAGTCTGTATTGTAGATGTAGCAACAGTAAGAGAAAAACAACCAGATGTGATTATCGGAGCATTGGAGAAGACACAAGTGTTTTCCCAAGCAGTAGAGGAAGACGAGCATTCCAAGGAATGGATCAACATTTTCAGCCAGGAAGCTGAGAAGACTACAACAATGAAGCTGACAGTGGAAGACGAGGCAGACAACATAGATTTTGTTGATCTGTGTGAACAGTTAGAAGCCCTGGAGAGAAGGGTGATGGTGCAAAGCATGCACATCCAACAGATGATGTTGGAAACTGATGGAGGAGATTTCAAGGTTGAGGAGCAGCTAGAAGGAGCTGGAGACATACCAGCAAGAGGAATGGTAGCAACAACATTGTCAGAGATGATGGTTGAACAACAGATCAGTTAAGAGGGGACTACAGAGGAGACTGCAGCAGAGTGGACACTTAGTGCCACATAGGGAGAGACAACATTCAAACTGTCATATGAAGAGGCTGAGTAGCAGCTCAGTAATGGGATAGCAGAAGTGAAATCTGCAACAGGGTGGCAAGTTAAGGCCACAAGAGATGGCATGGGAGATCATGGTGATTTGCCCATTTGCAAAAATAATTTGCAGTAGAGGAGACTGCATGAACAAAGCCAACCATTGCAGTAGTTGGATGAGGTGATCGATGAGATCAGGGGGCTGATGATCAGATCACAAGAGACTGCCAGCAAGGAGAAGTTGAGCAGAAGGGATACTGCCAGAGCAATAGCAAATCAGCAACAACAACAACATCAAAGAGATGGAGCAGAGAGACAGCTCCGAAGAGTTGTTTGGGATCCAGGAGGATTTCAACAGCCAGGGTGGAGAGCTCATGAGCAGGAGCTCATGAATTTTGTAGCAGAGGAGTATGATGTAGGAGTATCTCTCCAAGCCATCCATGCGCCAGCTAGCCAGCCAACTCAGCGCACGCATTCAATGAGGAAAGGCACAGCCCTTTCACGTTTTGAATTTGAATGTGAAGGCATTTAATATTGTAAGGTTGTTAGAGCCATAGAGTTGTGCCTATATGCATGTTGTAGTTAATAGAGGATCTTTAATGGTTGTAAGGCTGCAATCTAGCTCCAATTCGGACTAGACAACCATTTATTGGTAATTCAATGTAATTAAATGAGAGTTGGTGAGGATGGAGGGAAGAGCTCGAAGAGCCCCCTCATGTAAAAGATCTTTGATCTTGTTTTGGGTAGTTAGAAAGAGTTAGAGAAGAGAGTAGAGAGGAGGAGCCGAGACTCTGTCAAATTCTGAGCTCAAGAACACCTTGTAAAGGAGGCATTTGATATTAATACAAACTAGAGCAATTTTTCCTGCATATTGTCTCTGTTGTGTGAATGTCTATGTGTGTTCTATTTATGCTGTGAATGTATGTTGTAGATGTGCGTTTACAGGGATAGATAGGTTTTGCTATCTATAGAGTTCTTTGATTTCAGGTTGGAGTTCTTTGAGGCTTCATGCCAAGAGGGCGTGAAAGAACACGGCGAGTTCCGATAGTCAGTGCTTAGAGAGCACTTCCAATTCTATGGAATTTGGACAAGGACGTTCTAGGAGGGCACACAAACTGAAATCATTGACTCAGAGGAAAACCTCAAGGTTGAAGAATACCTTGGAGGTGATACTGTTCAGAGGAGGACACAGTAGAAGACATAATCTTTGAGGAGTTATGTAGAGCTTTGCCAAGAGCGCATTGAGTAGGTGCATAGAGTGCATAGAGGAACTCTATTGAGTTCAGGAGGAAGATAGAACTACTGAGGGTTCTATAGAGATCTTCCAGGAGGGCATTGAGAAAAGGCACAGAGTGTTGAGGAGGAACTCTGCTATGAGTTCATAGAGAAACAAAATCACTGAGGATTCTGGACACTCTGCCAGGAGGGCATTGAGTAGGTGCTAGAGCGCATAGAGAGAACTCTTTGAGTTCAGAAACAGAGAAGATTCCAAGGAGAGATATTCACAGGGCTACTGAACACCCTGCAGACTTTGGAAGAAATTTTCTTGAGCAAAGGAGTGCCAGGAGGGCATCAGATTCTCCATCTGAAAGAGAAGGAAAAAGGATTAATTCCTTAGAGGTCGAAGCTATAGGAAAATATCAGGAGTGGTAGCACCGTTGTGCGTGTAGAGACTCTATCAGATGCACAGAGGTCAAAGAATCCTTTGAGGATTTAAAGAGAGAAGCTCGGGAGGAGTAGTGCTTTTACGCATAGGTCATAGCTGCAAAGATCGTAGAGGCTGAAAGAGGGAACTCTTTGGAGAGTTTAAAAATCCTGAAAGCTCAAGAGGGACATCATCATTGAATACGCAGTCGAGACCTTTTGAAGGGTTGTAGAGCTCACAGAGGAAAGAAGAAAAGGTCGAGGCTTTTATCATTTGGGAAATCTTCCAAAGTTCGGGAAGAAAGCACATGCTCAATAGGAGGAGCACAGTTGTCGTTGCATCAACCGAGAAGATATGGACCATGGATTCATGTACAAGCAGCATATGAAGGGCGCAGCAAAAGAACAGGTTTGAGCCATTAGATCTAGGTACATGGACCAATAGCCGTCGGATCTGTGGAAAGTTGCACAAGGTTTAAATCCTCACACGCAGAGAAGAGAATCCGAAAAGTCCCGACAGGGTAGAGGTATCGGGATTTCAAACTTCGAGAATTTGGAGGTTCAGAGGAGGAAGGACCAGAGATTAGGACTCATGGGTCCTGAAGTCCCTAAGGTATCTGAGTCGTCCATCTAAGAAGGACAGGTGTTGCGAGATCCTTTCATATCAGGGATTCTGACATTGGGAAGCAGAGAAGGGAGTCTTTCGGCTTCACTACTGGCGAAGTCCCGAAACGATCTGGACCATCCATCTTTGGAGGAAACGTGGAGGAGATCGGGGAGTCCACCGGGATTTCAGATACCGGGGATTTGAGAGAACGGAGGATAAGTGTCGTAGGGGTCGTGAAGTTCCGAAACGCGAAACCCCGAAAACTCCGAAAGAACAGGGAGGACACGTGGTAGCAAAGCAAGGATATCGGTATTTCGGATACCAGGAAAACCAAAGAGCAGGGACTCGGAGAACCTTGCCTTGGGAAAGCCCGAAACATGGAAACCCAAAGTGGTTGAGGAAAAGCATGGGTCATGGAGATCTAAGGTATTCATGGTCATTTCAGAGTTCATAACATTGGGAGTTCCGAGGAAAAGAGAACCAAGCCTTTCGGCATTGGAAACTCTGAAAATGTGAAAGAAGGAGAAAGCTGGGGCATAGGCATATCGGCTTTTCGGAAGTCGACTTTCTAAGAGTCTAGAAGACAGGAGGTCGGGTGATTTTGCATCAAGAAAACCCCGAAAGGGACTGTGTTCATATGGGAAGTGGTCACATGGACTAAGATCTGGCCTAGGGGGCTAATTACTGTGAGCGCCATTTCAGCGTTTCAGTATTTCAGTGATCAGGAGATCGAGGAGTCAAGGACTCTCGACATCAAGACTCAAGGAATCTCGGGACCCGAAATTATGTTTTTGGGGAAAGGGTCCACGGACGTATACAAAGGCCGTGGGGAGAGTTAAAGGACCTATGGATCGAATATTGGAGATTCCAATAGGGAATCAAAAGAGTCGATTCGGCTCAAAGGTATTAAATAATGATCCTTAGACCGGGAGGTTGTGCAGTACCTGCTGAGGCAGGGGATGTTGTGTCACTTTGCACCATGGAAAGCCACGAAAGTTCCAAAAAAGGATCCCGAGTGTCCCAAATTCCTATTTATTATTATCCTTCTAGTCTCTACCCTAACAATAGATTTTCTATTTCTAATTATTTCCCATTTTCCTTCTTTCCCGACTTATTTTACCTTTTGAACTTCGTTCCTTAATTCAGCTTGGTCTTTGGGAATGAGGTCTTCATTTATAAATATTATTGACCCTTTTAAGCTCAGAGATTTACTAAGCATGCTATATTTATGGTCATTACAACTTACTTTGACACGGATCAACCTATCATTGTGATCAATTTTGTTTCTTAGCCTCTTTGCTTCTATGAGGTAAGTTATATCAATTTGTGATTTATTATTTAATTCTTCTTTTACTATTGCTAGCGTATCCTCCTGTTGTTGTTCTTTTATACCAAAAATTATGAGCTTCAACGCTCTTTTCTTATGCCCATGGTCTAGTTCGATTAGCTTATTTACTCTTTGATGGGTTTGATATCCAATTTGTTTTTCACATTACTAAGGGTCAAATTGTTGGTTAGTTTTTCTTCTAGCTCTTTAATCCTATCTCTCAAGTTGTGATTTCCTTCAACCCCTCCTTCTTGGGTTGATTGTTTATGGTTTTCCATTTCTTGAATCCTATCCTTCATTGTCTAGAATTCACTCTTGAACCCTAAGAATCTATCCTCTATTTGATTTTGAATGGTATCTTTAATTTCTTTATCAATCATTGCCTCCAGATCTATTTAGAGTTTTATGTCTCTTTCTTCACTCCTTTTTTCTAATGTTTCTAACTCTATTTGGATTTTGGCATCTCTCTATTCTCTCCTTTTTTCTACTGATTCCATATAATCGTAAAGGATCTCTAGGGTGATTTTGGGGGGCCTCCCCCTATTAGGATGAGATTTTGCAGGGGCTCCCCCTGTTATATTTCTCATCACAGTATCTCCTGGTATGATGACATCATGTAATCGCATGAAAATATTAATGTTGGTATGTTTTATGATGACATGTGTGAGCATGTGGTGATGACAATGATTTTGTATTGATGACATGCAATAGTTAGCAAGTGGATTATTTTTTGAGATGTTGATATTATGACTAATGCCTTGATTCCATGTTGTGAAGTGGTGATTGGTGATGGCAATGATTTTGTATTGATGACATGCAATAGTTAGCAAGTGGATTATTTTTTGATATGTTGATATTATGACTAATGCATTGATTGCATGTTGTGAGGTAGTTATTTCCAAGAAATCCACCAGTGGTTGGCTGAGAGGGCCAATTTATTTGATTATCTAGTGGGATCCCATAACCACGAAGGAGAATATTAAGAATAACATGTTCTAGGATGGGAAAATCTCAATACACTACTTATGTCAGTAATTCTTATGTCTTGTATTGGAGTTGTGATGTTGAAGTCCTAAAGAATGGCTAGAGTGTTTCTTGTTAGTGATGTTGTGGGATAGGACTTTGATGCCTCGGGATGTACCTGGTAGTTGTGGAGGGAGTTTAGGTCAACCTTTCAAGATTATCGGTGTACGTGAGTACCGATCCAAATGTCTTCTTGGGAAGATGAGGTTTTGAGCCTTGGGGCTCTAGATAGACTAGTAGGATTTAAGCATGGTTTTGAAATTCGAGAAGGATAACTAGAGAGTACTCTTGCTTCCCCAGTGTTGCAATGTGTACTTTTGATGTCTGTTGTAATTACTTGGGTGACTTTATATTATTCCAATAGAGGGTGTTGTGGAAGATACATGATCTAACAAGGGGTGTTGTGGAGGATATGGTGAGATACTTAAAATCCAATAACATAATCAAAGTTATCCTTAGGATGAAGTTCCTATAAGGAGGGGATTATTTTACGCCCCATATTATTATTACTATTATTATTATTATTATTCAATTAAATAATATCCTATATCATATAGCCTACAATATTTGTAGGCTACATGATTTGTATAGGCTATTGAGTCATCATTTGGTATGATCAATTGGAAGGGGACATTACATTCCTCCCTTTCCAATATTTCTCATCCTCAAGCAATTTCATATCAGGATGTTGTAAGATCTACTCTCCTTCACAAGTAGCATCTTCTATGGGAAATCCTTTCAATACAACCAAGTACTCTTGAATGACCCTCCTCCTCAACCTTCGTTCTCTGACATCAAAAATCATCTCAAGTGATAGAACCAACTGTCCTTCCTCATATAGTGGAGGAATATTCATCGAGGCGGTGACTTGTTGTCCCAATTCCTTCTTGAGGAAGGATACATGGAAGGTGTTGTGGATGTTGATACCCTCTGGCAACTCCAACTCATATGCTACCTCCCAAACTCTCTTGATCACTCTATAGGGTCCATAAAAATTATGATTTACCTTCTCAGTACCACTCCTCTTCAGAGAAGACTGTTTGTAAGGATGCAACCTGAAAAAGACTAGGTCCCTAACCTCAAATTTGAATTCTACCCTATATCTAACTGTATACACTTTTTGTTGATTATGGGTGGCCTGAAAATTATCCTTCAAGACCCTCAAGATGTCCTGGATTTCCTGCAACCAATATTTGGCCTTGGGAGCTATGTTGTCCCTAAATTTGAAATCCAAAAAAGATGGAGCATCATAGCCATACAATGCCCTAAATTGGCTCATCCAGATGGATATGTGATGAGTGGTATTGTAGAAATGATCCTCGAGATGCAACCAGTTTATCCATGTCTATTGTTTCCCTAACACATAGTTCCTTAGGTACCCCTTGCTCCATTTGTTTACTATCTCGATATTATCTTCTGTCTGGGTATGACAACTAGTGCTAGGAGTCAACTCTATCCTGAATAACCTGAATAGATCCTTCCAAAGCATGCTGAGAAACCTGCTATCTCGATCACTAACTATGATCCTCGAAAGACCATGGAGTATAAACACCTCCCCGGAGAATAGATCTAATACCTGAGATGCACTATACTCTAAAGGAATGGAAAAGAAGTGTGCATATTTAGTCAATATTTCCACTACCACGTATATATAGTCCCTTCCCTGCACCTTTGGAAATATTTTGATGAAGTCCATGGAAATATTATCCTACTTATGCTCTGGAATTAGTAATGGCTGAAGAAATCCTACAGGATGTGAAAAATATGACTTGTTTAGCTGGCAAGTCATGCACTCCCTCACATGATGAAGTAAATCCTCTTTGAGACCCTTCCAGGAGAATCTCTCCCTCACTTTCCTATAGGTTTTCAGATACCCTTATTGTCCTACCAGTGGTGAGTCATGTACCACCCTAAAATTCTTATTCTTGAGTTTGGACTCAGGGATAAGATATATTATGTATTTGTAGTAGATGATGTCATCCACTGACCTATGCCTATCAAACTAAACATGACCCTCCATCATCTCACAAACGAAGGTGTTCTTGGAGTATTCCACTAGAAGAAGGGATTTCCAATCTGTTGAGATCTCTGTTATGGAGAAGGATACAGGTCTCCTAGATAAAGCGTCAGTAAATACATTGTTCTTCTCCTTCCCATACTCAATTTCAAAATCATATTCATGCACCTTACTCACCCATTTTTGTTGTCTCTTGTTTAGATCTAGTTGCTCCAATAAATATTTCAAGTTGTTTTGGTCAATCCTAACCACAAAGCATCCTCCTACCAAGTCCTATCTGAACTTTTCCAATGCATGCATGATGGCCAATATCTCCTTATCATATATCAGATAGAGTTTCTCAGGCTCCCTCAACTTTCTTCTCTTGAAAGTTATCAGGTGTTTGTTTTGCATCAACACTGCTCATATCTCGTCACTGGATGTGTCACACTCCAGGAAAAAAGGATGTGTGAAATCTGGGAGTGATAATACTGGGAAAGTTATCATCACCTTATTCATTATTTCGAATGATGCATGTGCATCCTCTTACCATTGGAACACCCCCTTCTTGGTGACGTCTGTCAAAGGCGCAACTAATTGTGAAAATCCTTTCACAAAATGCCTGTAATAGCCGCATATCCAAAAGAATCCTCATAGATCTGTGAGTGACGTTGGGGTGGGATAGTATACAATGATATGGATCTTCTCCTAATGCACCTTTACTCCCTCAACACCAATCATGTGCCTCGAATAGAGGATCTTTATCGACCCAAACTCACATTTTTCCTCCTTGGAAAAAAGTGACTTCTCCTCCATAATGGTGTGAATATCATCCACATGCTTCAGATGTTCCTCCCACATTCTTTTGTAGATCAGAAGATTGTCAAAGAACACCAGTAAGAATTTCCTCAATTGTTTGTTGAAGATATGGTTCATGGATGACTGGAAGATAGTTGGTGCGTTAGTTAACCCAAAGGGCATGACTAGAAACTCATAGTGCCCATAGTGACACCTGAATGTTGTTTTATGGATATCCTCCTCTCTTACTCGAATCTAGTGGTATCCTGATCACAGATCAACCTTTGAAAAGTGCACTACCTGATACAGCTTGTCGATCATCTCATCAATCCTAGGTATTGGGTATCAGTTTTTGATGGTCTTCTTGTTTAGTTCCCTATAGTTTATGCACATCCTCATAGTGCCATGTTTATTCTTCATCAGTACAACTGATGAGGTGAGAGGACTATAGCTAGGCCTCATATGTCCCATATCTAGCAATTCCTTTATGGCCTTCTTTATTTCATCCTTGAATTTCTTCATATTCCTATAGGGGGTGGTGATCACAGGCTTTGACCCCTCTTCTAGCTCAATGACATGCTCAAATCCTCTGTCAGGTGGTATCCCTATTGAAAATGTCTCGAACACTCTTCGTTCTTTCCAACTAATTCCTGGATATCCGTAGGGTAATGTTGGTGATTATGTGATGGATTATCCATGGTAATCAGGGACTCTGTTGCACAAGCCACATCCCCATGTCGAAAAATGGCCTCCAAGCACTAGTTAGACACGATCTTGGGAGAACCTATCGACATACCTCTTAGGATGACTCATTTTCCACCCTTGTCCTAGAAATCTATCCTCATGTCCCTATAATTTATGCATATATCTCCAAATGAGTAGAAGCACTGAAATCCTAGCACCACATGAGTATTTGTTAAATCCACAACATAAAAGTCATCAGTCAATGTATAGTTTCCAAATGTTACTTTAAATCCCCTGATCCTCTAAGTACAAGTCATGTATTACCCATCTTCTACTACCACATTGAATCTCTAAAAATCCCCTACAAGGATTTGTCTCCTGGTGACAAGTGAAACGTCAATGAAGTTGTGGGTAGCTCCACCATCAACCAATGTTGTAACCCTCAGGGTTGTCTCCCATGCTTCCCTCTAGCTCTCACTCTGTTTGGTTTTCTCATGTTTCTCTTTCCGATGAATCTCGAGAGGACTGTCCTCCATTCCCCTTTCTCCTAGGCATCAGTGTAGTCATAGGCTCATAGAACCACCAACTTTGATACCACTGTAATGTCCCCAACTTAGGATAGGTGGGAATATTATGTTCTCTATCCAAAAATAGTTACTTCTTATTATGTGAATGTTCCAAACACTTGTATTCATGGTGTTTTTAACTTCTTACAAATAGTTTTGTCAAATAGGAATATTTTCAAACATATTGCATGCATCCATTACAATGAAAATAGAGAAGGTAATCATTGCATATTATTATGGATGGAAACTTTCAAAATATAAACAATACAACGATATCTAATGGCTATAATAACAAATGAAAAATAATCCTAAGCACACAAATCTAATGGTTGTCAGGTAGCTGCAAAATATACTACTTGATTGAATGATTTGATCCAGGTGGATATTGGTGGACACCCACCTATTCCAACTAGATCCTCTGAAAAGTTTTTAGTTCAACACATTCTTCTGTACTTCTTTTTAATTATGGGTTCTACACTTTTTGGGTTGTCTTGATCCCTACACATATTCTAGGTGGATATTGGTGGCCTCCCACCTAATCCAACTGGCTTATTTTGTATGTTTTCATGTCAACACATATTTTTGTACTTCCAAGGCCGTTTTCAGGCCCTAAACAATGTTTTTTTGGATCTCCACAGTCAAACTATAGACAAAGTCATAGTTTGACAATGTAATGCATATTTATCGAAAATACCCTTCCAACGGGCTATCACATGCCTAAAACGAAGGTTGTATGCAAACGTTACGACCCTGGGAAGTTGAGGTACCAACTTACCCATAGGGGCCCACATAAATTTTGGTGTTTCATCTCCTAGGGTTAGGTTTTTGGATGTATAGGGTTTGGGAATTGATGAGTAATGTTAAAAAGGCCTCTAGAGCCTCATTGTAATCATTTTTCTCAGACAAATATGCATAGCAACCACATCTCTTCTCATAGATAGCTACCATCATTCAAGCAAGTCTTTCAGTTATGCAGTTTTACAGCTTCAGCCTATTTCAATTATTCAATAGAAGATATTGTTCACTGGATATCTATGGTGTTCTTCATATATTTGTGTTTATTTTATTCAGTCTGTTAATCATTTCATTCCACTCCTAATTGTGGGTCAGTGGCATCAGAGCGGTTTTCTCTTCATTTATTTTTCTTCGTGCATGTTCCCGACAATATATGGGTACAAGAAGTTGGGACTCGAACTAATCGAGTTGTTGCAAGATCGACCCCACCGAGCTCAACAAAAACCCATAGGGGACGAAAAGAAAGATGATGGATCATGATATCCTTTTAAAATGTTTCTCAAGGAAGTTATTGCATGACAAAGGAACCAAATAATGGAAAACTTTGCGCATATCCTTCGGCGGTTGCCCACAGGAGAAGTATCTTCATCAAGCATCCATGCAACCCCCTTCAAGGTACATGTAAATTTTTATATTCCATTATTTGAAGGACTAATAGATGTGGATGTTGTGTATAAATGGTTGAATCTACTTGAAAGGGTATTTTTCAGTCCACAATTTTTCTACTAGGGAAAAGATTACTTTTGCACTCCTCAAGGCCATCCCTATGTTAAGGACTAGTGGGATACTTACTCTGAGAAAAGGACCATAGAGGAATATTCAATATTTGTGGTTTCCCCTACATGGGATTCCTTCTGGGATTCCAATAAAGAACAATACTACCCTATTGGAAGCTACGAGGACCAGTACACTAGATGGACCACCCTGCTTCAGGAAAGGGACCAAACGGTACCAGATTTCAACAATATTTTCCATACCCTGTCAATTTTTTACAAGACAACATATTTTATCAAGATTTGGCTGTCCCCGGAAGATAGTCACGGATAATGCCCAGGCTTTCAAATCCATGGCAATGGTTAATTTTTGTCAAAAGTACAACATCATACTAGGGCATTCCACAACCTACTATCCTCAGGGAAACAAATTAGTTGAGTCATCAAATAAGAGCCTAACCACTATAATAAAAAAGGTGTTGACTGAAATCAAGAAATCCTGGCATATTCATTTGAAATACGTTTTGTGGGAAAATCGCATAGGCACTAAGAAATCAATCGAAATGTCTCCTTTACAAATGGTGTACGATATTGACATGCTCCTCCCCATAAATATTGCTATGCCCATGATGAAGCTTTGGCAAGACATGAAGGAAGAGCCGAACGATGTTACCAGAAGAATAAATCAGCTAGTTGAAGTCCAACAAAATAGGGCTAAGGTGGATGATAAACTCCAAAGATATCAAGATAATATGAAGGCCATGTTTGATAAAAAATCCAAAGATAGTGAATTCCTTTCTAAGGACCTAGTTTTGAAATGAGATTCTAGAAAAGAGGATGTTGGAAAGCATGGAAAGTTTGATCACATCTGGTGCGGACCTTTTAGGGTCGTAGCTTCTGAGGGAAAGAATTAATTCTTACTAGAAAACCTCGATGGGAAAATCCTTAATGCCCCTATCAACAAGCACTACCTGAAGCACTTCATGCAATAATCATATCCCGAATCACTATTGTATATATCGGTTTGATTTTCTTATTTTGATTTACAGTTTTCGCATTTTTGGTAAGTTTTTAGTTTCGCTATAGATAAGACCAATTTTGTTGATTTCATAAAAACATAAATATAAAAAAAAAAAAAATAACACATACCTTTCCTATTCTGCAAGGGTTCTGACATTTCTCATTTTTATTTTCATATAGAGCACTTATCGATAGTCGAGGGATAAAGATAATTCGACACCAACAATCATTTTTCATAACAATTAGTTTTCTCACTAAACGGCTGATAAATTAACAATGGTTTTGCTTGAAAATATAAATGAAATCTAAGGTATGAAATTCTATGATCATTGTGGTTCAAACCAAGATGCTAAAAGAATTATTGTAAATTCCAAATAAGGTTGTACTCACGTAAAAAGTGGTCACCTGATCAAAATTGGAAAAATCCAAAACTCTAAGTCTTCATCAAATGAAAATAATACGAAGGTAAAAAGGAAAAGAAAATAAGAATAAAAGAAGCTTGCAAATCAGGAAGTAGGTTTGAGTAGGAATAAGATCCCTTTCCAAACTTTTAAATTTTAGGTATGTTCCCATCCATCATGTCTGAAATATTTTTTTCTATCTCAATTCACACATCCTGATTTTAAATCCCCACAAAAATACAGAGTTTGCCTTGACTCGAGAAGCCTAAAAAACTAGACCTTCAAAATGAGAGTAGGCAATTTTTTTATGATTCCTATCATTTTAACTAGACATTTAAAATGAGAGTAGGAATTTTTTTTATGATTCCTATGATTTTAACTGAGATAAAGTGTGCCTAGGATAATCCTGACTACTTTATCCCTTCTATCAGATTTTAAACTGATTCATTTCTCTTAAGGAAAGTCCCTGGAAATTAAAAGCTCCCTGTGATAACTTCCCTATAGGCAAGGGTGTTCTGAAGGTCAGGGGAGGATTATCCCAGAGTAAATCAAAGTGAGTTGACAGACCTTTTCTACTAAATTATAAACAGATATCATCCTATGTATGATATATAAAAATTGATTTCCCCCACTTCGAAAATATTAAAAAAAATAAGACGGATGGTGAAAGGAAATTCATAATCTGATTGCCCCCATCTAGTCCAAGAAAAATGGTGAAAGAAAATTCGAAATTCGATTGCCCCCATTTTGTCCA
>ML779441.1:955823-967577 GCA_009831015.1 Picea engelmannii | reverse complement strand
AGGTTTTCTCATAAACGTTTTGATTTTTTGAGCCAAAATTTCCATTTTAAGCTAAGTTGGCTCTCAGTTTTGGGCATGGTAAAAGTTGACTTGACTTAAAGAACTTAGCCCGAAATCCAAGTTCTATTTCCAAGTTCCTACACCTCGAGCTAGTACCTAGAAACAAAGACAAATAAGGTTAGGTATTCTTGGCATTTTGGCAAAAAGGTATAAAGGGATTTTTCATGGCACCTGCTAAAGGTGAGTGTAATTGGAAAAAATAACAACCCAAAACTAAAAGGAATCAATACACGGACTATCAATGAGAGTTGATCTGGCCATGGTGTGTAGGAATAGGCCTAGCAACTTCAAAATTATCATTCTCCAAATATCTTATACAAATTTTACAAGAAAAGTGTACTAGGACTAGACACGGGCAGCAATGACCTGTGAATGGGGTCAACATTGAAATATTTTCAAATTGTTTCTGAATGCATTAAAATTTGACATGGATAGACTATTCTCATGCCTTAATAATATGGGAGGGTTTTGGGACTCAAATTTTACTCACACACCCACTTGATTCCATCATCAATTCGTCATGTAAAACACAAAACCCTAATTTAGTGGAGTATTCAATTTGTTCCCAGTGAATGGATGCTCATTAGGTGAGAAGTCCTTGCTTACTACAGTCATTTAGTGCATACCTATCATGGGTTGGTCTAGTTAACAACTCTTTTTTCCATTTGGTTCCCATGCTGACCCTTTCTTTTATTCCCAAGAGCCCCATTAGCCCCACCATGACTTTCAGTTCAAAATACACGGACTATCAATGAGAGGTAATTTGGCCGTGGTGTGTAGGAATGAGCCTAACACCTTCAAAATTATCATTCTCCAAATATCTTGTACAAATTTTACGAGGAAATTGTACTAGGACTAGACACGGGCAACAATGACCTGTGAATGGGGCCAACGTTGAAATTTTTTCAAACTGTTTTTGAATGCATTGAAATTTGACATGGATATACTATTCACATGCCTTAATGATATGGGAGGGTTTCTGGACTCAAATTTGACTCACACACCCACTTTATTCCATCATGAATTCATCATGTAAAACATAAACCCTAATTTAGTGGAGTATTCGATTTGTTTCCAGTGAATGGATGCTCATTAGGCGAGAAGTCCTTGTTTACAAAAGTCATTTAGTGCCTTCTTGTCATGGGTTGGTCTAGTTAACACCTATTTTTTCCATTTGGTGCCCATTTTGACCCTTTCTTTT
The DNA here is from genome assembly GCA_009831015.1 of Picea engelmannii. Lineage (NCBI taxonomy): Eukaryota > Viridiplantae > Streptophyta > Pinopsida > Pinales > Pinaceae > Picea > Picea engelmannii. The sequence goes on along the minus strand of ML779441.1, from coordinate 966,316 downwards.
ATTCACAAGAGCCCCATTAGCCCCACCATGACTTTCAGTTCAAAATACACAAACTGTCAATGAGAGGTGACCTAGCCTTGGTGTGTAGGAATAGGCCTAGAACCTTCAAAATTATCATTCTCCAAATATCTTATACAAAATTTACAAGGAATTTGTACTAGGACTAGACATGGGCAACAATGACCTATGAATGGGGCCAACGTTGAAATTTTTTCAAACTATTTATGAATGCATTGAAATTTGACATGGATAGACTATCCGCATGCCTTAACGATATGGGAGGGTTTCTGGACTCAAATTTGACTCACACACCCACTTTCTTCCATCGTCAATTCATCATGTAAAAAATAAACCCTAATTTAGTGGAGTATTTGATTTGTTCCCAGTGAATGAATGCTCATTAGGCGATAATTCCTTTCTTAAAACAGTCATTTAGTGCCTACATGGCATGGGTTGGTCTAGTTAACACCTCTTTTTTCCATTTGGTGCCCATGTTGACCCTTTCTTTTATTCCCAAGATCCCCATTAGCCCCACCATGACTTTCAGTTCAAAATACATAGACTGTCAATGAGAGGTGATCTGGCTAGGCCTAGCACCTTCAAAATTATGATTCTCCAAATATCTTATACAAATTTTACAAGAAAATTGTACTAGGACTAGACATGGGAAACAATGACGTGTGAATGGGTCCAATGTTGAAATTTTTTCAAACTATTTTTGAATGCATTGAAATTTGACATGGCTAGACTATTCACATGCCTTAACGACATGGGAGGGTTTCTGGACTCAAATTTGACTCCCACGCCCACTTTCTTCCATCATCAACTCATCATGTAAAACATAAACCCTAATTTAGTGGAGTATTTGATTTGTTCCCAGTGAATGGATGCTCAGTGCCTACCTATCATGGGTTGGTCTACTTAACACCTCTTTTTTCCATTTGGTGCCCATTAGCCCCACCATGAATTTCAGTTCAAAATTGTGTATGCTTCCTTCTCATTTTTTTTTAGTTATTTCCCTATGGGATCTTATTATGTTATTATCATATTACCTTATTATCTTATTATCTTATTATCACAGTTTATAGAATTAAAACAAGAGTTCTTACGATAGTCTTAGGTCTTTGAGGAAAATACATTAATAATACATGGAAATAGGATGGGGAAAAAATGGTAATCTAGGCGTCCATCATATTATTATATAAATTAAGGTATTTCTACCACATTTGATATGTAAAAAAAAAATATAAGTGTTCCACATTTTTCTCTAGTGCCTCAAAGAGATGATACAAAATACAAGGAGGGAAACCATTAGCCTATGATCCCATCATGGGATTGTAAAACTACTCATTTGTGATCAATTATAAAGACACTGACACACGGTTTCATGATACAGAATCCTATTACTGAGTGATGAATAGTTTACAACCCTATAAATTATTAGATATGCAGACACACACCCTACATTAGATATAAGAAAGAAAAATGAGTGTGGACAAGGTTGACACTAGCACTAAAAAGAAGAGAACAATAGTGAAGAGAATAGAGTAGGGAGAACATGGGAATCAATGTATAGAAATTAAGGATATAGTTGAAGATATTGCTACCACATTATTGGATATAGGGGGATCATCCCATATATAAAACCCCATCCTCTGGATCAGAAAAGCACAATAGTGGTAAGAAATATAAAAATAAATAATCCAAGATATAATAAAAGAGCCCATGTAGCCAAGAAAGAAAGAACTCATTCACCTAGCCCTACACCAAKCATGGAAGATACCTAAGATCTTACAAGTATGAGAATTGTTGGGACAAGTACATATGAGTTACTATATATACTCAAGGAAGTGAAGGTATAAATCATGAAGTTTGACCAGCTCTGAATGAAGGCTATTTAGAAAAACTGGAATTMTGGGTTTAAAAATATAAAATAATTTTTTGATACCCATTTGAGAGATGCAAGTGGGTTCCCGAGTGTTACACATGATTTTGGTCACTCTGGTGGTGTCTCAACAGTGATGTATTCAGGCTCCCAACAAGAACTTTTTTCCTGAGAAAAGTGGCTCCTATCTTCTTCCAAAAACATATTTTTAAGATGAGTTCGCAGGCTGCCTATGGTCTAGGGTGCGAGAATCCTTCATTATCGCAGGCCACCCACACTTAGAGTGCGAACTTCTCACAGGCTGCTCCATATATAGGGTACGAACCTATTTTTAAGCTTGGAAAGGAGAAGAGGCATCGAGGGTTCTAGAAGGGAATCTTCTAGAAAATGAGTTGGATTTCACATGGTTGTCATTCTACTGACTTCTCAGATTTGATGGGATCATCCTCATCCATGTAACCATCTCTCCTTCTCCTATATATTGAAAGGTTTCTCATGGAAAAGGTTAAGNAAGATTGAATGAAGAATTGGTGAAATAATTGTGTGAAGAACCCTGCTTGGACAGAAGCTTGAAGGCTCTATTTGGTCTATCAAGAGGAATTGGATCTTCTTCATGCAAGTACAGAGAAATTGTGTGTGTTGGAACCAAGGGTCACTGAAAGGAAGCTTGCAACATCAAGGCGATCAAGTTGTATCTTCTACTTTCAATTAATATGATACAACGACATGTCCCTTTCCCATAAAGTCACTCTCACTTTATTGTGTAACTCCTTGATCATATGCATAAGTTGACATTGAATATACTTTTCTATCTTCACTTTGGTTGGTTTGTGTTGTCTTGGACTTGACTTCACGAGAGCACCGGAGCGAAGCGGGAACAACAGAGACCTAAGGAAGTGATATAAAGGTATGTCACGTATTCCTTCCCATTAGTAGATTCAATGATTACAACTTAGGGAAAGAGTCATGTCATGTCCTATTTTGTTCTAGATCCAGGTGGATCTAGGGAGATATGTTAGTGTCTGCACCTACCAATTTGTCCGATAACAAAATTGATGACTCTGTTGGGGATGCAACCCATTTTTGGTGGTTTTTCCTTGGCCATTTTCTCTTAACTTACCATTTTTCATTCCCATCAATCTCTGAGTCTTGAGGATATCCTTATAGACTCCCTCGGTCCAAAAGTTTCTTCAAAAATTTGTCTTTTTTCCAAATTTTGTTTAGTTTCAGGCCTTCTCGCATTGCACCCTTCTGTATCCTGCGAGAACCACTATAGTTCGCATCCTACTTTGCAATTCAGTGTGAGATTCTCGCACTCTGCCTATGTTTGGCCTATGAGAATCCTTGATTCTAGCACTGTACACCACTTCCTACCTACAAACCCAATTGCAAATTTATTTTGGATTAAGGTTTTTTGTATCCTCAGATGCCGAAACTTTTTGTGTGTCTGAAAATAACTTCTCTAGCCAGTGATTGATTATTTTCTTGACTTTGAATCTCGTGAATGATTAGTCTTTGGAAATCGAAAGATCTTCTTGTTCATTTTTTCTCAACTCTTACCTCTCAACCTTTTCTTAACAAGGATATAATCTCTGTTTTTGAAATCCAAGTGCTTATTTGGTTGGGAGCCAGTGATCGGTTTAAAAGTTGGGATTAATTGTCTTTTTCAATTGCTCATTACTTGGAAAATTGTCATCCATATGCATTTGAAGAGACTAGTCTTGTCTGTTTGTTATTTTTGTCTACATTGAAAGATTAGTTTGGGTATCTATTTTTCATTGGTTGCTTGTTTTTTCTTGGTTCCAATACTATTGTTTGGTTTCTAATAAAAAAATAAAGACATTTTCTCTTTTTTAAGCAACTTTTTATTTGAAAATATTGGCATTCGATTGTTGAAATAGAATGAATAGAGAATTTGCATTGTTCATGATTGATTGATATTGCATTTCAGAGAAGATCATACATCGTAGTTCACGTTGTTCCAGAAAACTCCTCTTTACCTCCTATAAATAGGATTCATCAAACAAAAAAAGTGTATCATTCATTCCTATCTATGCATTGTTGGGTCAGAGTCTCACAAAACATCGGTTTCATTTCTATCTCCTTTTGAGTAACAACAACCTTTAATAATATTGAGAAATTTTAAAATTCAACTAGTAACTTTTTCTAGGACTCTTTTACACCAACATTAACTAGGCTATAGCTTTGGAATAAGCAGTGAGACACACTCTCCAAAGAACAACACATACAATAGCATCTTGTGATAAGGAGTGTCAAATTCCATTTGCAACATTTTGTCCTGGGAAGCCCTTCTCACACAAGGGTCAAACCCGAGGTCACATTGAGATTGATAGAGTTAATCACCCTGCTTTGTTGATATCAGTGTAGAGATTGCACGTATTACGGGGGTCACTTGAAGGAATACCCACAATGATGAGTGGAAGCCTCTCAAGCTAATTTCGGGCTAGATACCCTGCCCTTGCGTGTGGATCGGATTGTCAACTATTCCTCCAGGCATTATTGTTGTTGGTGGTAACCTTAGTAGCCTATATTCTTAGGGTCTTACACAAGGTGATTGTGAAGGGGCAAGTCTTCACGGTACCTAGAATTGACGTTGGCCAAACTCACTCGGGGTCCTTGGAGGGTATACCCACGATTATGTGTGGGAGCTTGCACCAGGGTGTAAGTCCGTTAAGAAGGTTGTCAACATAACTTTTCCACCCTAGCCCAGCCCCTTCTTGTCTCGTCATCACGACATTGGATTTCATCACCAACTAGTGACTTCAGAATTAGAAGGTCGTGTTTTCTTGGTTTTGCTTCCTAGATTTTTACTAGTGCATGTTGTTTGTTCACCCAAGTTGACCATAGAATTTCCTTCGTAAGTTTCTAACTCAATCACAATTGACCCTCCATGTCGTTAACATAGAATGCAAGGCTTACCCCCAGAAAATCTAGAAGGTTCTCAACCCTTGCCTACCAACTCACCGAAGGGCTCTCCTCAACGGAATGAAGTCCAAGACATTGCCACTCCACAAGTGGAAAGAACTAACTCTTTAGAATGGTTTTGAATTACCAATTCTCAAGAGGACTTCCGACTTCATCCCGACTCCGAGAGACGTATTGTGTGAGTGAATTCTTCTGAAGCCTTAGTTGTTCAGTCTTCTAGATCACCAACTGGACCTTTCCTAGGACTTGAGGGTCAAGACCCTTTTTGGACTACTGGCATTTTTAGATGGGATATCTTTGGCTCAGGAGAAGGCGTTGATATCACTTTCGCACCTGAGCTTCCCATAACATCTGATCCAGATGCAGTACCTTTTACTACTGCTTATTATTTTCCTAGTACAGAAGCTCCGCGAACTAACCACATCTTGATTCTGCCTCTACAAATGATCCATTACACAGATACTATGAGTCCTCACACCGGGATTATCGTGGCTAGACAAGCCCCCATTGGCACACTTCTTTCACCCAGAGTCACCCCAACACTTCCACCCGGATATCGTGCGTTGAATGCTTCTATTCCCGCGCCTACGCAAATCACATCCGGAACTCCTGGTGGTCCCACTCCTTCTGGGCACCATCTTCCCGGTTTCATTCCAACACTTCCTCCACCCCCTTTCAGAGGACCTCCTCCATCCTCTATCGGAGGCATTGATCCTAGTGGCACCATTCCGTCATTCACACCAAATTACTAGATTCCTGTTGGTGGACAATTTCACCAAGGAGGCCCAACTCAACCCCCCCTTGCAGGACAAATCCCAATTAGGACACAAACCCTGATTGGAGGGAAACCCCCACCAACCCCACCCTATGGAAAAAACATACCTCCATCCTTGGCCCAGTATTGGAATCATCTTATACAACATAATCCTCCATCAACTGGGGGGAAACAGCCTCAAACTAACTCTGTCATACCCCCTAGTACAGGCCAACCCTATCCAGGTACATCTAATCCTATTTGGGGCTCGAATGCTCAACCCCACACCCTTGTTCAAGGGTACAACCCTATGAGTTACTTGCCTCCACACCAACAACCGAATATGCCCAGATCCTCACATTATATGTAGACTGCTTATGGTCCCACTGGTTTGCTAAGGGGACTTCCTCCCCAAACTCACCAGTACCCGCATGTGAATAGACAGTTACCTTTCTTATCCACCCTGGACCTCCTGGATCTGTCAAGGATTTTATATGATCCGATCCATCACTCTCCTCAATGGCCTCCATACCAACCAAACTACCATCTGACATCCCTAAATTTGATGGCAAACCGGGAAAGGACTTGAACAATCATGTAATGAATTTTCACCTTTGGTTCTCATCCAACTCCTTGATGGATGACTCTATTCGTTTACGCATTTTTCAACGAACCCTCACAGGCTCCACCGCGAAGTGGTATATATAATTACCACAAGGTTTCTTCGTCGAATTCAACAACCTCGCTATGGATTTCCTCACCCACTACCAGTTACCAATCCGCTATGAAATGGGAACCAAGATTTTGAGTTCTTTCAAAAAAACCAAAGCCACTCATATCTCCGATCACATTCATGAGTGGCGACAGAGATGACATCTCATCAAACTCAAACTTCTAGATCAATTGCTGGCAGAGTGGTTCACGAAATCATTCATGAATGACATCAGTCGTGACATCGCCATGGGTGGAGTTGTCACAAAAGAACAGGCCATTAGTCGTGCTCAATACCTTAACCTCGTTTACTCACAAATGGGTACTCTTTACGACTTACTCCCTGATGCACCTCGTCCTTCTACTTCTGCCACTTCAACTACTCCTACTGCTTCTCATGCAGTCGACGGTGTGATTGGTACTTTCCATACCCAACCTCATTCCGTCCAAACCTCTAGCAACAACCCCAAACCCATTTCTTCTAATGTTCAAAATGCTTCGTCTTCTACCCCTCCTACCGGCAAGACTTCTGAGGTAAATGTTGTTCAATCTACCACCGCCGGTAAAAACAAATCTAGAAAGGGAAAGGGTAAGAATAAGGAGGACAAAAATAATTCGCAAGAAAAGAGAACCAAAACACCACCTGTTGACGATAGGGATAAGCGCAAACCCCGATACCCTTGTCTTATTTGTGGTGATGATCACTACACTAAGGATTGTCCACGACAAGCCGAGGTTACTAAGTTCCTTTAAGGGACCATGAAACCACCCACTCCGATCATATTGTCACAACCCTTCCCTTCTCAACAACAGGCCCAATTGGTCATTCATGACCAACCTACCCCCTCCAATACATCCTATGTCTTAATGTGTATAGGAGATTCAAAGCAAAATGACATCACACTTACCACTAGAGCCAAAGATTATTCTTCCTCCAAAGAGAAGGTTGATGCGATACCTCCTTCATTGGTCCAACCATCTCCCATGAATCCACCTACCAATGGTCCTCTTCATCTCGAATGATCGAGCCTCGAAACAATTCTTCTCCCTCCTCCAAATGGTGTTGTTCAAAAATCGGCTTTCAATCCCCATGCCCATGTTGCCCAGAACTATAGTATTGTCGAAGATCTGGCCCAAGCACCGTCCGCGATGTAATCCCTCGAAGTCCTACAGAGTTGTCCTATACAACGGAAGGCACTGTTGAAAGCTATTTGTGGAATCGACTCTACAGATAGGAATTTAATAATTTTTGACTTGGAAGATCACATTCCAAGGTTACCCCCTCAACTCGCATTCCAAATACAAGTTATTGTCTTTGACAAAAACATTTGTAGAACAGTTATCGACGAGGGTGCCTCAACGTGTGTCATGTCTATCACCTGTTGGAAAGTCATCGAATCTCCTCCTTTGACTGAATTCCACAACACTCTCAAAGCCTTTAATGGCTCATGTTTTAAGCCTTACGGTTTCCTCCCTTCGTTGTCGATTACATTAGAAGGCAAAACAGTCCAAGTTGAAGTCGAGGTCTTTGACTCTCCTCTCGATTACAACCTTCTACTTGGCCATAGATGGATTGATTCCATCTGCGCAGTTGTGTCGACTCTTTTCCATGTCATACATTTCCCACATCAAGGCAAGGTAATTACCGTCGACCAATTAGCCTTCTTTAAATCTGATGAACGTATCGACAACATACCGTTCATTGCCAAAAAAAACCCCGGATACGAGAACGTCGGTGTAAGTCTTCTAAAAGACTCCTCATTAATGGGTACCTTCCCCATCCCACCACCCCATGTTCCACATTCGTCTGTCACCTCGATCAACATGATCTCCACCTCTATTCATGGAACCCCTACGTCTCATGACCCATGGATGGTACCCAACCCCGACGATCATCTCCGTTATGGCGACGAAATTCCTTTGAGTCTGGTCGAATCTGCCTATCGGGCCATTCAATCGGTAACCCCTTCTACCCCCTCTCTTGGTGATTTATCTCTAGATCCTTTCCACGTCATTTTTCCCATGGAAGAGATGATTATGTCTGTTATGGAAGACACCCCCTGGGACGATGGACATCATTGTTCCATCCTCTTCCTGGAACAACACACCATCGAGAGATACCAATGGATCTCAACCCCGTCGATCGTTGTCGTCATTTATACCATTCCCGAGTCTACACACGATGTGTTTTTCGAAGGGAACTTAAGTAATATCTCACCCACCATCCCCCTCGACATATCCATAAAACCTAGAATTGTCGAAAATGTGCATATCGGAGCTTCATGTTCCCCTGATGAAATTTTCATCTACAAGTCGCTTTTCAAAGAATTTTTTGACGTCTTCTCCTGGAGCTATGAAGAAATGTCAGGTATTGACCCCGACATTGTGATCCATGAGATTAAGACATACCCAGACACTCAACCCGTCCGGCAACGACTTCGTCTGCTCCACCCACGTAAAGCGGCCGCTATCAAGCTTAAAGTCGAGAAAGTTCTCAAAGACGGCTTTATTTACCCAGTGGCTCTCACTGACTAGGTTTCCAATCTTGTCTCGATCGAAAATAAACAAGGCACAATCCATGTGTGCGTTGATTATAGGGATATTAACAAAGCATGTCCTAATGAAACCTTTCCTACCCCCTTCGTTGACCAGATCGTCAACGATTGTGCCGATAGTGAAATATTCTCTCTGATGGATGGTTTCTCCAGATATAATCAAATCAATATCGTTCCCGCGGACCAACACAAAACCGCTTTTATTTGTCCTTGGGGCACTTTTTCCTATCGGAAACTTCCTTTCAATTTAAAAAACGTTGGTGCAACATTTCAACGCGCTATGTATTACGCCTTCCATGATATCAAGCACATCGTGCAGCCATATCTAGATGACTTACCCACTCATTCCATGCGCCATGTAGATCATCCAATACACCTCTGAGCCATTTTCCTTCGATGTCGGTTTTACCATATACGCTTGAATCCCCCCAAATGTGTTTTCTACGTCGAATCTAGCCGAATTCTAGGATTTATTGTTTTACGTCAAGGGATCAGGGTAGATCCTTTGAAGGTCGAGGTGATTCTCAATCTCCCTCCTCCTTCCTTGCTTCGCCAGTTACAAATTTTGCAAGGGAGGGAAAACTTTCTTCATCATTTCATCCTGAACTATGCTGAACTAACTCTTGGATTTACGCGACTGCTCAAGAAAAGGTCTGAGTTCGTATGGGATACCACTTCCAACAAATATTTTGAATCTTTAAAACTATCTTTGACATGTACCCCACTTCTCTTCCCACCTGATTACAGTCACGATTATTTCCTCTACCTCGCAGCCTCGGACTACACCATCGCTATGGTTCTCATCCAAAAGGATGATTCTCATGACGAACATGTCATCTATTACTTGATTCTAAGTCTTATGCCTACCGAAACCAAGTATTTACATGTTGAAAAACTGGCCTTGGTTGTCGTCCAAGCAGTTCAACATTTCCGACACTATATCCTCTCTCGCAAGACTATGGTAATTTCTAACTGCAACCCTATGGAGCACATTCTTACACCTCAACTGCTAGGGGGGAAATACTCCAAATGGATCGTGATACTCCAGGATTTCAACTTAGAATTAAAACATGCTAAGTCCAAGAAATCCTTAGTGTTTTCCGAGTTGATATGCGACCTTCCCTACTCTAAGACGGAAAATGTAGCAGCTGATTCATTACCTGATGAATCCCTTTTCTTGATTAGTTCCGATGATCTTTGGTATGGAGATATCATCATATATCTCTAAACCCATACTTTTCGACCCAATTTGTCTAGTACTGACCGTCTTCGAATATGCTACCAAGCCCGTCAGTGTATTATCCTCGGTGATACTTTTTATCGTCATGGGATTGACTCCATTTTTCGATGTTGTCTTACGTTTGATGAAGCCAAGAAAGCCCTAAATGACTGCCATTATGGAGCCTGTGGTGGTCATATGTCTAGGTATGATACTGCCTAGAAGATATTGCGAGCAGAGTATTTTTGGCCTTCTTTATTTAACGATTGTATAATTGTCATCCAAAAATGCCACGCTTGCCAGACCTACAACAATAAAATACGGTCACATCCTGCTCCTCTTCACCCTGTGGTCTCCATTGGTCCTTTTGCGAAATGGGGTATCGATTTCATTATATGTCACCCTCACTCGGCCAGGGGGCAT